>CM074505.1:12144323-12294163 GCA_037389245.1 Oryzias sinensis | reverse complement strand
GGGAGGGGGGGGGGGGGGGAGTGCTTGGCTTGGGGGGGGGGGGGGGGGGCTGTTGATCAATACAGAACCCGGGACAGTGATGCAGAACATTCAAGCTATGTGACTAGTACTTCCTTTTTAGTTAAGCATTATCACTGTGGATTATCACTTTTCAATGCACACTCAGCAGGCAACCAGAACTGAGCATTTACCCAGACCATGGTATAATCCAATGTATATGAATAAGATATATGATTAAGATCTCAGCCTTTTGTACGATGACTTATATGGTGTCGTGTTCTGCATAAGGTCACGCATGTCTTCATATATTAGAGGTTGGTTAGGAAGAGCTCCGTCATCTCAACCTGCTACATATTGACCAGCAGGTCTTTGGTCAGATCCATTCCCAACAAGAAGAGCTTTGATGGTGCCATCTTCTTAATAGTTTCATTACTCTTAATCATCAATAGACTATTTTTGCAGAAATTCACACTCACACGCCACATTAGATTAATTGAATATGATGAATATCAATTAAAGTGGAGTTTAATCTGCTGCTTGAAAGGGAGTGGGGAGAAGCAAATCTAGAATAAAATCCCACTCCTATTGAGTTAATATCCTTTTAGATCCTTCATCCATCTGGAGCTGGTTGACAGTCTAAGCACAAATGGCCAGACCTGACCTGATCTGAGTTACAGGGAGTCCACCTTTAATCTGGCAGCGAACAACCATCTTCAATCTATTAGATTAGATTAAATGTTGCTGTCACTGCAATGTATCTAGGTGACAAAACACACAAACTCTGCAAACTGAGTGGAAGAAAATGGACAGAAGGTGGATGTCAGTAAAAACACCAACACTTTTGTTTATCGACGGTTTCCACAACATCCACCTTCATGTGCCTGTTAGTGCACTCCACCTTTACTTCTTTGGTTTGATTGGTCATAAATGTGTTACAACGGGGTGATGCTGCCGTCTCCTTGTTGAGTCCACAAACTTAACAGGCCCAGGCGTCATAAATGCTGGTTTCAGCATGCTGATTCACCCTGCAAAAACCGGCCCTGCTAGAAATAACCCTTGCGCTAAAAAAAAGTTCAGCCCACCGCCTTGTGGGGTCATCTGGACCCCACAAGGCGTTGGGCTGAACCTTTTTTCTTCAATGATTCGTGGTCTTCACTGGTGTCCATGGATTCCATGAAATCTTTCCACCTTTATCCACCTTTGGATAAACACATCAATGGAAGGGTGGGGTCATCTGGACCCCATAATATAGCACAAGGGGATAAGACTTACTACTCTGTTGGCAGATTTTCTTAAAATAAAAAACTGCCAATGGGGTAAGAATGCTCTTACTAAAGATTCTTAATTTAAGAATAAAATTATAGTCACTAAGACAGTTTGTTTTCTCAAACTTGCTTTTGAAAAACTTTCTTGATGATTTTTATACACTGTAGAAGTTTTGGGAAACCCTTATAAAACAAATCTACAGTGTTTGAACATTTTACAAAAAAAAAGCTATTTGAATGGTTCATAGTGTGGATTAAGGGACACATACAAATACACAATTTTATTGAAATGATTGGAACTAGTGACACTTACTGTAATACAACACTCATCATGTATAAAGCCAGAAACAACTTACTTCCAATGGAACATACAATAAATGTTTAAGCACAGAGACAGAGACATCATCAGAGACAGGGGCTTTGAGTTAAGAAATCAGCTGAACTTCAAAAAGCGTCCTACAACATAGAAAATGTGCTTCTAAATCTGTGGAGTGGATTCATGGAACGGATTGGATGAAGATTTAAAACAAAGCTAAAGTTTACATGTATTCAAAAAAAACCTACAGGATCTCACTGATGGAACTCTACAAGGCCAAAAACGATCATTAAAAACAAAAAAAATGTCACCTCTGCATAGGTGCTATACAGAATGCAATGTGAATGTTTTGAAAAATCTTTAAATGGAAATACACAGATCATCAGGAGTTGTAAAAAAAAAAGGAGGTGTCATACAAGATTTCTCCACAAACCACTCCTTTTTCCTTTTCAAGCACACTCTCTTGTTTTATCTGTCTTTTTTTAAACTTTTGTGTTTGAAATAAAGAAAATTGAACTGAAAATAAAGAAATTGAATTGAAACAAAAGTTATTCTACTCTTTTAAGATTTATTTTTTTGCAGTGTGGAAACCAACTGAAGAAAAGATCTGTTTACTGAAACGCCAGTGAGGTGGTGAGTATGAGACCGCGTGAAACACCCAGTGGAGAGACGTGAAATGTCACCACACGGGGCTAAAAGCAGGCCAGGCAATTTGCTGACAGAAGGTAGTGAAAAAATCAGCTGCAGTAAATGTTTCCATCTGCCAATTTTCAGCTCCTTCAAACTCTCCTCTACCATTACAAACATAGATGCCAAAGATGTATTTTATCTCACAGAGGGTAAACTGCATAAGCTTACAGTATATAGTACTTACCTTAAATAACCCTTGTGCTATCCTAGGCACTTTGACATTGGGAGTTGGGTCATCTAGACCCACTAGACAGTGCTCTGAACCTTTTTTCTCCAATGATTTGTGATCTTCACCGGTGTCCATAGATTACATAAAATCTTTCCACCTTTATCCACTTCTATCATGGTAGGGAGAACACGTCAATGGTCATCTTGACCCCATAGGATAGCACAAGGGTTAAGGCCCAAAGTGCCAGTGACAGACCCGTTCACTCACACTGATGGCTCTGCTGTCATGTAAGGCACAGACCTGTGACCACGGGGGAGCAGTGTGCGGTTCAGCTCCAAACTCGACCCACGGGCAGCCAAAGGTGGAGCCGGACTTTATATCCCTTGTGCTATCTTAGACGACCCCACCCTTACATTGACGTGTTCTCCCTACCATGACAAAGGTGGATAAAGGTGGAAAGATTTCATGTAATCCATGGACACCAGTGAAGATCACAAATCATTGAAGAAAAAAGGTTCAGAGCACTGTCTAGTGGGTCTAGATGACCCAACTCCCAATGTTAAAGTGCCTAGGATAGCACAAGGGATATATGTAGTTGTAGAGTTACATAAGTTAATTCTTCTCTAAGTGTTCTGGTAAATCGCCTGTCCGTCCTGAGGGAGGATCACTCCTTCATGTGGGCACCCCTGAGGTTTCTTCGTATTATCCGGAATCCGTTTTTTTTAGGAGTTTTTCCTTCCCGCGAAGGGGGGGTCTAAGGGCAGGGATGCCAGTATAGCTTAGTCAGTTTGTTAGTTCATTTTAGTATTTTCCTATTGAACTCTTTGTATTTGTGATCCTTTTGAGTTCATGTTTTACTTCGAAGCCCATCGAGACGACTGTTGTTGTGATTTTGGGCTATACAAATATAATTGAATTGAATTGAATTGAATTGAACCCATGACCTTCTAATCAGAGGTCACGCTTCAAAAACGGAATCTGTGTCGTAGATACTAGTATTGTTTCCTTAAAAAAAGAATTCCTGACACGACCTTTGACAGATATATTTTCTATTTTATTTTATTTCTACAGTAAGCAACCTTAAAAAACAACAACATAAGACATCGTATGCAGGGGAATGAGAGAGCAGAATGAAGGAAAACTCATTTTTCTGTCCCGTTACATGATACATTTAACAAAAGAGCAACAAGTACATCTACACCTATGTACACACAGATTTTCAGAATAACTTGCAGCATTAGACCATCAAAAACATCAAAAATGAGCGAATTTATATCTTCTTTTTATTTTTCTACACCAGTACAGTAATTAAATGACAAAGTCATTCGTAGTATTTATGTCCTTATTTAAAGAAAATCATTTTAGACAGATAAGAATTCTTATTGAGAGCATTTTTCTTAGACCCGATGGGAATTTCTGACTTATTTCTTGGGTTTGCAGTGTCAATGTTTGGTCTTGTGAACCTTTGTGGTGAAGAGGTTTTATATTTATTCCCCTTTTACAGCTACAGATCAATTTGATTTAAAAAAAAATGGCTGCTGTTGTAGTGGGACTCCTTTGAACTTCATGAAGCTGTTTGTCCTTGAAGACATGATCAGTGAGGCTCACAACGTCATATAAAACATCACACCCCCTTCTGAACAAATACACTCCCAAGTTAGTCACAAGTCTTCAAACCAGAGGTTTCTGACTAAACAGAAAAACAAATACATAACAAGTTTTTACGTCTTTTATTGCCATGATTGACGGTTTTAGAGTTTACTTTGGATCTGTCTTTTAGCGTTTTATAGATGGTCTTTTAGAATCCAGTACAGTTCTTAAAATGTCTACTGCAGTGTTACGTTTTAAATTTCACAATAAAATTACTGTAGCACAGGAGGGTTGAACTTCCACACGCTCGCAGGAAATAACACTGCCACATTTCCAAATCATTAGTAGAATATTAACCTTGAATGCCCAGAGAAAACCCACACATGCACAACGTGCAAACTGCAGCTGGAATTTGAACCAGGGCCTTTGCGCCGTGAGACCAGAGTGATAAAATATCCCTAGGAGTGAACGAGGATGTGCGTGGGGGGACCTGTCCAGGGTGTATCCTGCCTTCACCCAACAGCAGCTGGGATAGGCTTCAGCAACCTTCAGAGGGATTTATATGGGTGGGGGTTCAGAAAATGAATGGAGAATAACTCTGATATCAGTTAATTTTTTTTCACAGCATTGAAACTTAAACAAATGTCGGAAGTTGGAGGATTTGTGTGAATCGAAAGAAAAAAGAATGATGTCAATTAAAAGGGGAATCTGCAGTTTTTGCTTGTGCTGGAATTGTTTTTTTTTTCCACTAGAGAATGCATTTCTCATGGAATGTGAATTATTTTTGGGTGTTCATTTTCCTATCCAGAAGTAGGACGACTCGATCTCTGAGGCTCCGCCTTTTGCTCCTTGTGGGGGCCGCCCATTTCATGGCGTCATCTGAACTACACAACATCTGAACTGAAAAGATGGATGTACATATTGTGCACAGAAAAGGAAGCCGTTTAGCCGATCACCGCTAGCTCCACAGAGATAGTGTGTGTGTGTGTGTTAGCCTGGGGGCGGGGCTCACAGAACATACTCTTCCTGTGATGTCACAACGTGAGAACATCATTTTTTGTGGACTGGGAGGGGCTAGGTTCTTAAGAGGAATACTCAGAGATCAAACAGATCAAAATACTGCTTTGGGGATTATTTATAGTGAGAAATTAACATTATATTACACTTCAAAGCTAAAACAAAATGGATTTAGTGTGTTATAGACCCTTTTAAACAATACATAAAAGCTATGTTTCCAAATATTCAAATAGAGATTTTCTTTCATCACAGCTCTGAAATATGATCAGGAGCTAAAAAAAACAAACATAAAAACAAGTGTTGTATTTACAAAATCTAGTTTGAAACGTTCCAGATTTTTGTAATCCAGTTTCTGCTCACCCAAAGAGTGGTATGGTCTGGTCTGAACAGCAACAGAACAGCAAAATTATTAGTTAATTCACTTCTCACAAAGTGAAATTCAACACTAAGCGTCGATACAGATCCACTCCAGATTGACGACTTTTGAGAGCGTTAAACATGTTACACCAGGACCGAGTTGGAACAACACTCTTTAGTTAAATTTTAACACAAAGAGTGCTGAATATTTTGAAGTGTGAACTGTCAAAAATAAACACGATAAGTCTATTTTGTAACACTGAATAAAGTTTCAATTATCAACCATTTAAATAGTGTGGTGCAACCCTACATACAAACCTATTATAATTTATTTTAAAAAATTATCAAGAAATGAACACATGATCCCCAAAGAAACCCACAAGTTAAAATGAGCCTTATTTAAACCAAGCACCACAGATCAAGACATTGCCTTGCGATAACAAAAGTTATGTTTTTTCAGACATTTTATTTCTCCATCTTTGACACAGAAATCAACGAAATGATCATCAAAATAAAAAAGTTTCCTCTCTAGAAGTCAAAATGAAAGTGGTTCATCTTTCTGGATGATCTTTCTGAGAATGGGATCTGTTCCAATGCAAACAAATATACCAGTCTGATCGATTAAAGATAAAGCCAGCGGAGAGAAAGTGTTTTCCCATCGTCATGCCCCCCACTCCTCAGAATGTCACGTATCTGGTGCTTTGAATTCTGTGAGAAACTCTTCAGTTTAGTGAAATTAACACTTAAGAGAATTCAACCCCTGGAATGAACTCCCAGACACTCCGGTGTTGAATTGACAGATGCCACGGCATCCATCTTATTATTGTGATCTTTCAGTCAGTTGAGTTAAGTTCCCCTTGTATTTATGCATAAAGTTCTGTATGCTGTACATTGCTTTTATAAGTGACCAACAGACGACCGACTGTCTGAACGGAAACCTTTAGCGTCAGAACGAGACTGGACGACCATCCACTGGAACGTCTGTTGCAAGCTAGGTTAATAACTGAAGCCATGACAGACCAGGAAGCAGATGGACATGTGGAAAATTCCAGTACAAGAACAAATAAATAGGTTATTCATTGCAGGAGGAGGAGATGGAGACCAGGAAGCAGATGAGCACCATCATCAGACAAATGAATCTTAGCAGGAAATGCTTTTGTCTTGTTTGGTTCGTAAGAAATATGAGACAACCCCACGAGAAGACGGGAAAGAGATCATAATGCGTGATAAATGACTGGACAATAACTGGAAATACAAATGCTATTCAGAGGGCTTTCCTGGTGTTGCTCAGCATTTTCTGAAAACTATACGCTGCAAACTCATCTAATATATATAAGCAGGTTTTAAGTTGTTTTCATGTATCTTTGCCTTTCCAAGCTTTTATCTAAATTCGCCACATTCAAGCATGTTTTGGTCTCATTTAGAGCTACGTTCTAGAAATAAGAAAAAAAATTTATTAAAACGAGTCAAAATCTTTTTCTTTTGAAAAAAGAAGAACTTGATTTAAGATTGAAGAAAAAAACAAAATTGTAATTTTTGATTCAATTTTTGGAATATTTTTCTAAAGTCAAAATTAGACTGCCATGCCCTGTCATTGTTTAGAACACAAAAATGTAAATGAATGTGTGCTTGTTTTATGTTTTATGAGGGTTCATTAAGATGGACCAAATTGGATCATGTTCTCATTTTGTTCAGAATGTCTTCTAAAATGAGTCATTTCCACTTAATAAACTAATTGTTTTTCACTGTGATCAAAATAAACTACAGTTAGGCTCATAGAAACTAGGGCTGGGAATCACTGGGTACCTCACGATACGATACGATTTGCGATACATTGCTCACGATAACGATACTATCACGATATGGCGATAATGCGATAATCGATATATCTCGTCTCTAACAACTCACGATATATTAAACTTTAAGAAAGAAGAACTCTAAAAACAGCTTTTTGGAAAATATTTCCCCATTTATTTTTTAAACACCATGATAATAAACAACTTGTGTCCTATTTGGTGTAATGAATAACAGACTTTTGTGTAACATTGCTGAAATCAGTAATACTCTGTCTTTGACAAACAATGACAATTTTCATTTGGAAATATCTGTAAAATTCCGTTTAAACAATAGTGAACAGGAACAGCAGCCATTATTTAGTACAAAATTGCTGTAAACAGGATAAAAAATGAATAAGTCAAGTAGCTGCCAGACACACTGGTATTAACTTTTGAAAAACAAAGCCATAGCCATTGCTTAATTTAAAATAATAGCTGAAAATTAGATATTAATTCTGTGAACAAATTATAGTGTCTTTGTTAAGAAATAAATGACACCATTTAGTGCAAATGTGGTGTAGACAAAAATATAATTCTCACAGAAAAATAAAAATCAAGTAGCTAGGAACTTTCCTTTAAGTTTTTAAGACATAAACTGCTTTCAAAATAAGTTACCAGGGATAAAATACATAAAAAACTTGAAGTGCATCTAAAAGTTAACGTCTTTGTGAACAAAACCTTTGGGGAAAAGCTGCATGTGATCTATGTTTATGTTCATGTTTTTCTGGAGAGAAAAACATGGACATAAACATATTTAGCATCAGGACGCCGCTCGTCTACCTCTGCTTAGAGGAGAAGGGGGTCTAAGGGGTGGATGCCTCTCTTTCTTCCGTTTCCATCTCAGCCGTAGCTCTGGTCTGGACGTACAGTACAGGGATCCTTTTTTCAGTATTTCCGAGAGGGAATGTCAAAGCGTGGCTCTACTGCATTCAATAAAAAACCCAAATCCCTCGTTCTCCACCGCGCTGCAGGGGCCGTTTTCCGTTTGTTATTGCGGCAATAATTGCCGCTGCTCTGTCTCTCAGAAGACGGCGCTAGCTTGGTCTGGAAAAAAGTATCCGCGTCGGGCTGTGTCGGCTTCAGGCAGCAGCAGCCACAGCTTTCTCACACAACTCCGGATGATGCAGCTTCAATGCTGCCGGCGCGTCTTTTAACTTGCTGCCGGCGCTTCTCATTGTTTTCCCGCTCCGCCATCTTTGTTTGAATGTGTTCTTCTTCGTCCGCCTGCAACGACCAATCTCGCAACGAGCGCCCCCTATCGACCCTCCAAGGAATTGTCTTACCAAAGGATGGTTAATATAACGTTTTACAGGGTTTTAAAACGTAAATAAAAGGTCGATACTTGATGAAGACGCATCGATAATCGATCGCGGGACTAAATATCGCGATATATCACCATATCGATATTTTGGCACACCCCTAATAGAAACAATAAAGCAAAAATACATTTTTGAGTTTTGAACAATCATTTGCTCAAAACTAGTAAAATAACACTTATTATTATTGGGCTGTATTAATTCAATTTGAAGTAATTCAATCCCTTTCAGTTCAGTCACTTTTACTTCACTTTTTTTTTTTTTTTCCTTTCTGAATGCTTGTGAGGAACTTCCTGTTTCTACATTTTGATATTCAGAGATATCTTGTTAAGTAAAAATGACTTGCTGCATGGACGGATGGTTTTACTACTTTCTAGTCGTTTTTTTTTCTTAAGATTAGTGTTCTATTGCTTGTTTTAGGTTACTCTTTGTGCACGGGTGTTGTTTCTCCTCATAGTTTCCCACTTTTTCTTCGTTAATCAATAACCACCAAATCTTAACATCTACTTTCCTTATTCCAAATGACACGCCAAGTGCCTTTCACCCAGTATCCCTGATCACTTTAGCTGTAGAAATCCAAAAACCTGTTTCATTTTCCTCCACACAGAACTCTCCCTTTCAATCTCTTGGGTCCTCTGCTCTGAATATGAAATCACGCAATTTGCATTTGCGATAAATAATTTGCGTAACCCTTGTGCTATTCTAGGCACTTTAACATTGGGAGTGGGGTCATCTAGACCCCACCTGACAGTGCACTGAACCTTTTTTCACTGGTGTCCATGGATTACATGAAATCCTCTCCACCTTTATCCACCTTTGTCATGGTAGGAAGAACACATCAGTGTAAGGGTGGGGTCATGGGATAGCACAAGGGCTAATGGATTTGCATCTAATCGCAAATTTGCATCTATCGAAAAACATGCTTTTGCACTTGGAGGGGGTGGTTTTTGAGGTGTATTGAAATTGACATATTTCCAAAACTTCAGTGGAAACATTATATTTGGAATTAAATTAGTCGCATGACCAACAGCCGGGGGGCCAGGTGCCTCTTGGTTGGAGCTGGCTGTCTTTGGTGCTGCACAGTGGGCGCCACGCCATCAAAAGTTGAACATGTCATGTGGAATTGTTGGATCCACAGCTCCTTTATAAAATCACCAACCACCATTTCCCAAAGTGACTTCATTTGTAGCCCCTCCCACATGGAATTGTGTTTTGGTTTCTGGATTTTTTTTTTTAATTTCTAAAATGGAATGTTTTTTCATTTTTATTTGTTTAGCCTTTTTAAATCTTTTATTGTTTTTGCATTGAGTGATTTCTTGCTGGGATTTGCGTTTCAGGGCCACCGTATCCATTTCTGTTCATTTCGCTAAGTCCTGCTGCATTCCTGTCCTCAGGCGTCTCCATTACTTTCTTATCATCGCTGTTTCCCATCTGGCCGGCTCATGTAACAGCTACAGTATAGTGACTGGTGCATCAAAAGCTTTGGTGTCAGGTAAATCTAAATGAAGATTTTACATGACTATTTAAGTTGACTGAGCAGGACAATGCTATTGTAAAACTGCTCTCAGTAACATGGTTACTGGCATAATCAAGAAAGTGGATTTCTTAGGTGTTACTTAAGTCAGAAAAAGTTTGGTTTCTGTTCTGTCATGTCTTATTCTACAACCAACATTTTGTTTGCTTTCAATCAACTTTATACTAAAAAGGCGTGACGGGCTCATTTGAATTTTTAGGTTAACATAATGTGGGGTACTGTAGGAGGCAGGGTCGTGGTTTTGTTGTACAGTTTTGTTGTTACTTTCAGTTTCCGGTTCCCCTCGTCTCCGGGGTTTTTCTTTCCAGTCACTTTTTCTCTCCCACCTGGGAAATGTACCAGTTGTTCATTAGGGGGACAAGATCCTCCCCAGCCTCCTTGGCCGCACCAGGAGAGAGGGGGAAGGAGACCCCCCGTGGACCCACGCAACCCAAGATAGGTAGACCCACCCACCTAGCCAGGCGCAGCATCATGGAGCACAAGTATCCTCGGCATCCCACCCATCCAATTCCCGGAGCCCTATAGGTGCAGGGTCGGAGTGGGGAGAAGCGGACGGATGGGCACAACTGGAGGGAGCCTCCCCGCACTTTCCCAGGGAGACCGGGTAGCTAGGAGGCAGCAAGCTGGCTACAAGCAGGAGCCGGGCCAGCGCTAGCGTTAGCGCTATGAGACCAAGGGAGGGGCCCAGCGCTGCACCCGAAGAGCAGGAGGCCCAACACCACCACTCATGCCCCTGACATACCTGAGGGACCAGCACAACAACCCCCCAGGATGCCCCTGCCTCCCAGAACAAAAAAATAAATAAAACAAAAACACAAACCCCCCTTCACCCCAATAAATAAATAACATAAAATGAAATTAAATAAACTTTCCCCCCCTCTGCTGTGGATGCATCACTGACCCCGGGAAGCCAGGTAAAGCACCGGCGGCACAGTGGGGACCGCACAGGGCCCAGCAGGCCATGGGCAGCTGGTCAACAGTACTGCTATAGTTTTCCCTTGATAAATCACATGTTTCATATTGAAATGGGCTCAAATGAGTTAAACTCCTGACTGATTTTAAGTAGAGAGCCTTTATTGCACCCCGGATGTTTTAGCATTGCCTGAAACTGTGACACATTGAGAGGAAATAGGAGATTTTACGCTAATGCTGTCAATTGCTGACTGTAGTTTGAAACAATTAAATGTTATGGTTTAATCTAGTGAGTACAAGAAGGCTGTTACACACTGATGTAAAGGTGCATGAATCTGCAATAGGTTCAAATGATTTTACTACCTTGTTCTTATCTCTTATCAGTCCTACCACCAATGACGTCTTTATGGGTGGACTCTTTTTGAAATAGTATCTCAACTAAAAGAATGCCACCTTATAGAACCTAAAAGCTGCTCTCCAAAGGACCTACATAGTTTAGCAGCGGTGTCTTTTTTCTGACGCTGCCTGGAACGTATTCTTGCCATGGCCATCACCTTACGTTTGATGGTCATCTCTGTTTTACTAGTCTGCCTCTGTTCGGTTCAAGGTAAGAGTGGAACATTTTCTCTACGGTTTTGGCAAAACGAGCGGCAGTGTCTTGATAATGTTCTTGTTTGCATGAATTGTGTTCACTCAAGTATGGAAGAGACAGTATTGATGATTGGGGATTTGCCATAACGTACCATCAGAAGAGAATTTTTAGATAATTCTGATTGGTTTTCTAAAGAGTTAACAATTGATTAAAGAAGACTAGGGGGACTTTTTTCCACTATTTCAGAGTTTCACTCTTGTAGTTACATCACAGTAAGTTGACTTGATCTGGAGCCATTTTAAAGTGCAGATTTCATAGATTTCTTACTCTTAATTTGTGTTTAGATTTTCTACAAATAGGATTTGTTCTTCTTGTAAATGTTTAGAGGTTTATGTCTTTGGTAGTATTTCCTCATCACACAAAATAGTAGCAACAACCAAAGGGAGATGAATGGAGCGCCAATAAAAACAACCTTAATACCTAAGATACCAAGTTTACACACGGATCTAGAATATATAACCCTTTATGAATGAGTTCACTTGCCTGCTGTTGTTTTTATTCAACTTTTATCTAAAGGAACCAGTCTTTGCTGCATAAGAGTTTACATCCAATAGAGGGACTTTAATGTTTTAAATTTTGCATTATTATTTAAAACACCATTAGAATGTCCTCCAATTTCATGGTGTTTATTTGTTCTTTTGAAAGACTTTCAAAAAGAGTCTTTAGTACAATTTCTCTCAACCCTGGCTCTCGGGAACCCTGTCCTGCGGGTTTTCCATGTTGCCTTGCTTAAATAACCCGTCAGATCCTCAAACAATCATCTCACTTTGATCTGAAAATAGAGTTTAAGTCTTATTA
Source organism: Oryzias sinensis (assembly GCA_037389245.1). Lineage (NCBI taxonomy): Eukaryota > Metazoa > Chordata > Actinopteri > Beloniformes > Adrianichthyidae > Oryzias > Oryzias sinensis. The sequence continues at coordinate 12,281,712 of CM074505.1, read as the reverse complement.
AGACATAGAAACTCTATTTTTTATTCTAAATTCAGATCAAAGTTAATTTAATTTTGAATTTAACTCCATTGAGATGAGGATTTTTGTAAATATAGGGCCATATGAGTAAAATTGAATTAAGTCATATGAATAAAATCTTGCAGTCTATTAGACGATTGGCTTCAGTAGTTTTGCTACATAAATGTGGAGAGGACCACATTGGTTGGATCTCACTCGGACAACATTTCTAAGATGACAAAATGCAGTTTTTGTAACTTGGTTTGTGTGTGCTTTAAAGATAAAATCTGCATCTTAAATCAGACCAAGGTTTCTGACTTTACTGCACACATTCAGTGTGTGATAAGTTGATAAGCAGTATTGGACCCTTTCTCTCTCAGCTTCAGGACTGACAATTAAACTATCGGCTTTGTCTTGATTGAGCTTTAAAAAGTTCTCTCCCGTATACGTTTCAATATCTCAGAAGGTCATCAATGGGTCCCAAGTCATCAGGAGATACAGCCACATATAACTGGGTGTCATCAGCATAACTATGAAAGTTTATGCCATGTCTCCTGATGACATCACCAGAAGCATATCAAGTGTAAAAAGTTATACGAGTTCCAATGCTGCTAATTTGAGAAGGTTACCATTTTGAAATTCACAATATTTATGCTAGTTGTTAATCATTTTAGTTTCTGTGAGGCTGCTGCAATTTGCTTTTATCTATATTGGAATGAACAACTTTGAGGCTACCTAGCATTTCCTAAAGCCTTAGTCCCATTGCCCTTACGAGTGGGACTAAGGGTGAAAAAATGGGCAAACCTGCGCAGGTCACATGGGTTGTAGATTGCTCAGTGAGCCCGCAGATGCTGGGAGGGACAGGTCTTAGTAATTTATATAACAATGATATAGCAATGATGAGTAAGGGTGAAGTACGTGAGATAGAGGCATCTCGTATGGATGTTACCGTTTTCTTCAACCCCCCCACCAATGAATGTTGGATTGTTAGACTCCTCATTTCTGTTAGGCAGCTTTGGCCTCCATGTGCCTCAGCAAACCACACGACAAGCTGCTATATTCCATTTACTAGTACTTTAACAGTTTAATTTGGCAAATTTTGTCGAATTTATATTCCAGCCAATGCTTTTTTATTTTTTCCTGTCCTCAAATTGACCTTCTCACTTCTGACTTCTGCACTTTTAACTCTTGTCTTTAAACGTAAAAGGTTTGAGAAAAGTTGAAATAAATACCTCCCTGTTTTACAATAGTTAGTTATTTTAGAGCTGTCATGCGATGATTAATCCTGACCAGTTTTTCGTTAATTTAAACAATTTATTTTTAATCTAACCTAATCCTAAATCCTTTTGAAGCATTCTCATTCCAATTTATGAGATTGCGGCACAGTTTAAGAGTTTAAGTTGAGAGTGCTGCGTATTGAAACACACGCAGAGAGCGATGTATAAACATAAGTTAGATGCATTTTCAGCTAAGTTTATATAAAATGTCCATGCAAGTTAACAGTTGGACCTTTGTTTTATATTTAAGAACAGAGCAAAAGTTACTGATTAAAAAGAGATCAGCACAATTAAAATAAAAAATGCTAATGCTAATTTGTCTGTAATTAATTAATCACGATTCACGCGAAAATCTGACACCCCTAAATTATTTGGTATATTTATATGAAGAATTTAGGATTTTAGTATGTGAAATCTATTAATGGGCTTCTGCCTGTTGGTAAAAATGTGTAAAAAAATAAATAATATTTTTACATTATTATTAATAAAACATTATTAGAAGTAGTTCAACATCAGAAAGCCCAAACACAGGACAGGTTCATTTAAAGATGTGCAAAGAATACCTCTTAGCTAATCCATTTACACATAAAACTTCATAATGTGTTTTGCACATAAGACGTTTTTCGAAGTCAACCTGCCCTAGCCAAATTATTTTTGTTACTGAGGAAAAAATAAAAAACGTGTAAGGAGTGATTAGGATTTAGATATACAGGTGGTGGCATTCAATACTGAGATAGCTTTTAAAGTGAAAAGCCGGACCATATGTAATTTTTGATAACCTGACTTTTGAAGACCTATATAAGGTGTAGTGGCACAAGAAAATACTTAAAAGGGATCATGTATAGTATGTGCAACCCAAGCCGTTTGTTAAACTAAGTATAGAGAAAAAAAAAACATAAACAGTTAAAACTTACTATTTTTTAAATTCACAGATGTTTTTTCAGAAGACTCAGCAACTGTGTCATCAACTGAGCCACTTAGTATCAGCACTACACTTAACACAACACCTGAGGAGACATCAACAGAAGATACACCAAATCCAGTAACATCTGAGCCAACAACCGCAGAGACCCCTACTTCACCAACAAATGAAGCCACTACACCGACTTCTTCTACAACTGATGAAGTGACAGGAACATCTGGCACTGCCTTGACGACTGACACAGGCACTTCAGATGATTCCCCAACAACTGCACCTGCTGGCACAACAGTAGATGAAACCAGTCCCACTAGTGGAAATACTCCGGAGCCCACTGATAGTAGCACACCATCTAACACAGATTCAACCACCGATCCTGATACTTCAACAGTTTCAGAGGCCACGCCACAAACCCCTTTCACTACAGATGCAGCGACAGGAACATCTCAGGCAGTTGACACTAGCATGACATCTGACGCAGTCACTTCAGATGACACCCCAACGACCGCACCTGCTGGCACAACAGTGGATGAAACCAGTCCGACTAATGGATTTACTTTGGGGCCCACTGATAGTAGCACACCATCTAACACAGATTCAACCGCCGATCCTGATACTTCAACAGTTTCAGAGGCTACGCCACAAACCCCTTTCACTACTGATGCAGTGACAGGAACATCTGAGCCAGTTGACACTGGCATGACAACTGAAGCAGACAGTTCAGATGATTCCCCAACAACCGCACCTGCTGACACAACAGTAGATGAAACCAGTCCCACTAGTGGAGGTACTCTGGGGCCCACTGATAGTAGCACACCATCTAACACAGATTCAACCACCGATCCTGATAGTTCAACAATTACGGAGGCCTCTCCACAAACCCCTTTCACTACTGATGCAGTGACAGGAACATTAGAGACTGCTGGTCCTGGGATGACGACTGATGCAAGTACTTCAGGTGAATCTCCAACAAGTGTACCTGCTGATACTACAGTAGATGAAAGCATTCCCACCAGTCCAAGGACATCTGGGCCTGATGACACTGTTACAACATCTGGCACTGCTAAAACCACTGATTCCCCGCTGTCAACTTTACCAGCAACAGTTGGAACAACAGTTATACCAACGGTTTGCCAAAATGGTGGAACTTTAAGTGGAGTTACCTGCATATGTCTTCCACAATTCAGTGGGAGTAAATGCGAAATTTTTGTTCCAGTGACAACACCAGGTACCTTATTTTGACATATTTGTTTCATTTTTTTATTTTTAAACAAACAAAAACTATAGCAATTGACATCCCTGCCTGAATGTTTTTATTTATTCCAAAGCCACCGTTAAACGGCCAGTGGTGGTCAACATGATGTTGAATGAAAGATTCAATGACAAGTACCTTAACAACCAATCTCAAGAATACAAGGACTTTGTTGGGAACTTTAAACAAAAGGTAACTCGTGTTGTAATACTAACAGATGTCAATCATGTTGATATTAAATCTATGTTAATAGTCCTGGTAGTTATACCTGTTTTTCTCTTTTAGATGACAACATATTATAAGAGCAAAATAACAGAAACATTTGAGGTTGTGGTGACAAAAGTAAGGTAAAAGCCTATAGAAATTTATTTCTTTATAAACAATGATTTAATCACAGACTTAATTTTTAAATCAAACTGAGCTGATCAAACAAAAACTTCTGTTAAACTGATCATATTTTCACTCCTTGTAGCCCAGGAAAGCCCTTAGGAAAACTGACAGTCAACACTGTGAAAAAGGTATACATTATCTCTTAAAAGAAACGGTTTACATTTAATACATTCTTGTTTATATTGAAAAATCCTTGTTTCTCCTCTTTTTTTTCTAGCTCTCACTTGAAGTCATGGTCACCACTGAAAATTTGGGGTAAACTAATACAAATACATGTTGACGCTTTTTGTTGATATGTTAATATGTTTTTAATGAACACGTCCTTGTACTACACCTCAGGCTTTTCTTTTTTCTTCTTTGAATTATTACAAGTTGACTGGAGTTTCCTTCTTCCACCATTTCAGATTATCCTGTTCACATGTCACTTGGATAAAAATGGGATAACTCAAGAAATCAGATAACGATCATATATTTGACATACAAGTTGATGGATTGTCTTAATTTATCTGAACAAACAGGCTCATTGCCAGCCAATTCAATGCATTATTATGACCAAAATAAATATAAACTTAACTACAAAATGCTGACGTTAAAGTCTTGGTGATTGCTTGCCTGTGAGAAAAAAACCTTGAGAAGACCAGAATGCTGACACATACAGTACACAACTGACTAAAGACAGCTGGAGTCCTGCTGCACAGATACAAATAAATTAAACAAGAAAACAGCCTGATGTAAAGATTGAGACATAACTGTACTTTCCAAATAATATTCACATTAACAAAAAAGTATTTTTAAGGGCCTATATCATGTTTCTCTAAAGAACAATTTATGAAATATTAGTTTTTTTCAATGCTCATTTTCCTACCCTGAAGTAAGACGACTCCATCTCTGAGGCTCCGCCTTTCACTCCGTGTTAGTGCCGTCCATTTCATGATGACAACCTAGAATCGGCCTGGACAGCGTGTCTGTTTCTCGCCCTAGAAAACAAACAACAACCAAACTTTGACAAAGATGGATGTGCATAGAAAAGAAAAGCGTTTTAGCCGATCACTGCTAGCTCCACTGAGAAAGTGGATGTGTCATGCACAAATCAAATCTTGTTTTGATAAAGGCCCTTTAAAACAAAACTACAAACTATTGACGTGACTTGAAAAGTGAAATATTTTTTTTACACAAAAATGTATGCATCTTCTTTTTCAGTGTAAATGTCATCCATGAAGTAATTCTGGATATTCCAAACACAGCAGACCAAGTGGAATACAATGATACATTTAAACAGATTCAAAGCGCCACTGAAGAGCTAGTGAACTGCAAAGAAGGTAAAAAAAATCTGTTGTTGAACCTTTTAATTTGCAGTATTTGACCCAAAGGATTTATATTATTACTACCTTTGTTAATGCCTTTATGCCTGACTTTATTTCCCATAACATATTGTTCAACAAGCCACAATGCGAGTTGGAGACAAACGGCATAAAGGGGTTAAAAAGTAGCTGCTTTTCTGTTGTCACTGTGTAATAAAACATTGTTCTTTCTTCTGAACTTAGAAGATTGCATTTTAGATGTCTCTGAAACAACTGTGGAACAAGCTGGTGTAGACCTGACACGTGAGTACACTATTGGTGTTCACATATTACAAATCAACGTTTGGACACATCTTTACAAAACGTTCCAAGCAGTTAAGGAACCAAAACCTCTTTCAGGTTTTTAAGTTCTAAGAGACCTTCAATGATAAATTTAAAAAATAAGTAAAGCTGCAGTTCAGATGTTTTTGGCTGTTTCCTGAACTTATAAAGCTTGTTTTACTGAAGGGAAACAAAATCAGTCGACATCTTTAGCAGACTTCAATGGCTAAGTTGTGTGATCAGTGAGAAGCTTCAAATGTTCAAATGTTTTTGTGTGTGTGTTCTATGGAAACGTTGCCTTTTTTTTTTCCTACAGGGTCGTGCAACGGCACCATCTATGAGGCAATCATTGAAGAGTCAAAGGTCATATGTGTGACTGCGTGTAATGAAAAACATTCAAATCCAAAAATCTGCTACAGTGGCGGAGAATGCAAGGTGTTAACTGAAGCTGTTTGTGAGTAAGTGAACCTCCATGACTGTTTATTGATCCTTTGTTTTGCTGTCTTAAGGACAATGGTTGAAATGCCAAAACCTGATCTTTGGTCTTTTTTTTAATGAAAACCTGTCACAATATTTCACAGTAGGACTTTTATTTTGGGACAATAATCTACTTTGTTGACAAAAAAGACACAGATGAGTTACCTTGTCTCTTCTGTACATGAATCTTTGCCATCAGTATAGGGTAAGCAGAGGATAGAAGGGGCAGACGCTCGGTAGGTTTTCCCATCAGAAAGCAAAATAAAAGACTTGTTTTTCTGGCCCAATCTGCCAAACACTTTGGCTATGTCCCAAACTGCTAAAAAAAACTCTTTAGTCCAGAAATATCTAGTGCCCTAGATTTTAAAAGCAATTCAGACTCCATATTGCTACTTTTTTAACTGATGCCACTAGTTTCCCAAAGTGGAAACCTAATAAAAATGAAAAATTTTAGCAACATAAATTATGAATCCACTTTGTTCTGATGAAAAAGGTTTGATGGTTTATACAAAGCAAATGAATAAACTTTTTTTTAGCAAACACAATGCATTGTGGTTAATATTCACCAGTCTATGGAGCATCAATGCATGCTGCTTTTTTGCAGAGACTTCTGGGAAATTTCTAGGTATCTGGATTTTTAAAATTGTTCAAATGCCATAGAAAATGGTGAATAAACTACATTTAGTGCAGAGTAGTGAAGCAATTTTCAGAAATGGTCTGTAGACTAGAGGGGCTAACTGCTTGCTAACCACAAACAAAGATAAGAAAAACAAAAAAAAGAGAGAGAAAAAAGTAGCCTTCGTTTTCTTACTGACACCAGAGAAGGAGACTTGAGTTGACTTGAGACTAGACTTTAGGGACCTGAGACTTGAATGGAGACTTGAGCTTTAAGGCTTGTGAGCATCTATTTATTCTTGTGTTTTAGCTCCTAATCACAAATGCAGGAAACACCAACTGTCTGCTTTTGTGTCAACACAAGCTGTGTGACATACGTAATAAAACAGTGATGCCATGACAATAAACTGGATCTTAACTGTAGGCTTCTAGAGTTTTCACCAACGGCTTGGGACTTGTTTTGGAGTTGCATAAAAAGGACTTTGGTGTTGTGCCTTTGGGCCAAACACTAATCTAAATAGGTGTCCTGTTCCCTTATAACCCTTGTGCTATCTTAGATGACCCCACCCTTACATTGACGTGTTCTCCCTACCGTGACAAAGGTGGATAAAGGTGGAAAGATTTCATGAAATCCATGGACACCAGTGAAGATCACAAATCATTGAAGAAAAAAGGTTCAGAGCACTGTCTAGTGGGTCTAGATGACCCAACTCCCAATGTTGAAGTGCCTAGGATAGCACAAGGGTTGAACTGGGTTTGAATTTGATTCCAATAGGCGGAACAAGTTCCTCTTTAGTCCTCGGTTATCTCCTTTAGCACAGCAGCAGCCTGAATTATGTTAGAATCAGTTAAAATCTAAAAATAACCCCAAAAAACACTAAAAGGTTTGAGGGAGGAGACTTTCTACACTGTCTCATGACAGAAAAACTCCTGCAGTGCATCCTTCGGCTTTCCCCTTTTCTTCTCCTCGTCATCCGGCCTTGTGTTTGAAGAATCGCAGACTAGAACATTTGGAATTCCTGTAAGAATGCATGTTGGAATTCTGCATGGATTCCCTGAAAAAATAATAAAAAATAACCAAAAAAAGATTTAAAGGCAAGTAATATGTGCTCAATTAAAGTGACTTGCTGAATTAGCTGAAGGGTCCAAAGCCTAATAAAGATCTGGAACACTGTTGCGAAGCAAAAACCTCAAATCCACATTAAATGCTGCCTCAGAGTCTGCTGAAAACACATGGAAACCTGTAAATAAGCAGAATATCATTTTATTTTGTGTTTAGTATCTGATTCAGCTGAATACAAATGTTAAAATTTGATTTCTTTCCATTTTCCCCCTTCAATAAATTAAATACTACTACTACTTCTACTACTGCTCCTCCTCCTAAATGATAATACTATCAAGTACCTTGCAAGCGCTCCAACATTGTGTCTAAGTTGTTCTTTTTGCTTTTTCCAGGTGTAAGAATACTGACACAGTCTGGTACCTGAATGATAACTGCAGTCATCCTTTACATCGGATCGGTTTGATTGCTGGCTTGAGCGCCGCCTTCGTGGTTCTCCTGGCGTCTGTGGCGGCCCTGGTTGCATTTTCTGTGCTCAACAAACGCAAACAGATCAAGTAAGTGTGTGGTGAATGTTAACCAGGATGCTGGATGGTGAATATGGAACATCTGACAGGCTGTTGAGTGGGTCTGATCTCTGACTCAAAATCACAAAAACAACTATGCAGTGACAAGAAGATCCCTGTAACCTGAGATCGTTTCTCAATTGCACTCTAAAGCCCACAGCATGTTACTTTTTTATACTTTTGTGTCTGTTGTAACGCTGTCATGTTCTGAAGCAGTTCTGCCAAGTATTTAAGGATAACATTACAGCATTTACCCTAAACCATCTAGATGTTTTGGAGTGTTTTTTTTTAACAATTTGCTCTAAAATTTACCTTTCAGACAGTTTTTGTGGCAATGTTTGTTTACATCTTTTCATTTCAGCCCCAGACTCTTTTTTTCCCCACATTTCTTTTCAAAACCTGAAACTGTGCAACATTTATTCCAAGTAATAAATGTTGTCCTTTTTAAAAAAAAAAAGCAAAACATTAAAATCATACTGTTTTGCTTCATAACAAAAGATCAAATGTGTAGACATGAAAATGAAAATGTTTAAATCCCAAATAACCTCAATAATGAGGTGAAAACAATGTAAATAAAAAAAAGGTAGAAAGCAGGCGAAACTATAAGGAATGTTCATAAGATTTATTCCAAGTCGTATAACAATTATGCCCCATAACTCACAAATATCGTTTTTTAGACCTTTACGTTAAAGTTTAATTGAGAACAATTTCAAGTTTGTGCAATAATCTCGTTGCTTCTTCTTTCCAGAGTCAAGGACCAGAAGAAAAAGCAGGTGAATTTGTACATGGAAGAAGAGGTTGAATGGCCCCGCCCCAACAGCACAGCAGGCTCAAACAGAGTTGGTGAGTTCTTCTCCGAACTCTCTCCTCACAGACCGAATCCAGGGGATTCAGTTATTTCTCTGTCTCATTCACCATCACTAAAGAAGTATCACTGTTTTTCTTGGTGAAAAACCTCGTAGGACAGCAACACAGTGTCTAAAACGACGCTGTTTCATTTTAAATCAAATTTAAGTATTGTATAAGTAAAGATACTTATAAATAAGTAAAAAATAAAATCAAAAGGATCATGAATTCATAGAATTCAATAGGAAAATTCTAAATGGAACTAACTAAACAGACTAAACTAAACTGGCATCTCTGCCCTAAGACCGTCCTTCTCGGTAAGAAGGAACCCCTAAAAAAACGGATTTCGGAAAAAACAAAGAAACCTCAGGGGTGCCCCTCATGAAGGAGGGATCCTCCCCCCAGGACGGACAGGCGATGCACCAGAACTCTTAGAGAAGAACTGACTGATCTAACTCTACAACTACATGTTTAAATAGTCCAGCAGAAGGGCTGTTTAAAGAATGTCTTTTCGAACAGAAGTCTGCAACCTGCAACTTTTTAACCCCTTCATTCTTCTTGCTGGTTAAAAAATTGGTTTTAGTTTTTAAAAGTCACTGTAAAGCAAAAAAAATAAATAAAAATTAAAAAGAGGACGGTAAGGCAAACTTTTTATTTAACTCGTTCACTAACAGTAAAAGGGCATATCTCTCTGTGAGGCTCCTGACTGCAGACAGCAATCCATCAAGCAGTGCAGCTTTCTAGTTCAAAGTCTGTGTACCACAGAAAATCCCTTTGAGGAGTTTATGCTTAAGGTGGATTTTCTATTTTTGATCTAATTCAAGACTTTTCAGTGCACCTTATGATTAAAACAAGCATGGTATGGGTCATTAAATTAGCTCTGATTTATTTTTATTTAATTTCTGGCTGATTAACTACACTAAAGGTAGATAAAACTGTTTTAATTGGTTGCTGCATTGAGATAAGTGTCTTTTATTTTGAAAGGAAATCCTGTGAACCTCGGTCAAAAGTGATAAACGATTTATTATTAAAAATAAGACTATTTTCTTTTTATATTCAAGCTTTATCTCTGCTAAAGAAAACATAACAGTAACAATAACATACATTTAAATCAGTGTTTTCTCTTTCTAAAGGCTAAAGTCAGACTTTTTGGCTTCTTCTGAGTTGTGTTTGGTGAGAGATGGACCCAAATGGGTCTTTAAAGATTGCAGAGTCTTGGCTTAGAAAGTTCTCAAGAGTTCTTCGAATGATTTTTGGGGTTTTTGTCCCCCATCAGAGTTGGGTGAGGCTGGAACTCAGCCAGACCCGGTTATAGGGAGCAGCCTGCAGAACAGAAAAGTGTCTGGTTACAATTACAGAAGTCGTTTCGTTGGAAGCAATCGTCTTGCCCCACCCAGCCACCTTCAAGAACTGCAAAGAAGCCGCGTCGCTGCTGCTTCCACATGGCTGCTTGTGAAAGTTTTGATATCAGGAAATGGAAGCAGTAAAACAATCAGTCATACTCTGGCCCCCAGTAAAATAATTACACAAACCTTTATTGCTTCTTGCAGGATACAACAATCCATCATACTTAGACGATAACTCAGGCTACGCCAAGCGACAGACACCTCCCCACCGGAATTCTCCTCCACCCTCGTATCCTTGGAGCAGGCCGATGACTATGTCAGACGGGCCGACCCACGTACCTCAAGCTGACCAGTGGCGCAACGACTCGGGGTACGCTCGGCCCGCAAATTCAGCCCAGTATCAAGGAGACATCCCGCTGGACCATCTGGTCAGTGATTCCCCGGCAGATTTCAAAGCCGACTCCGTTTCCCTCACTCTAACTGTTGTTCTTCCTCTCCAAAGATGAGGGTTCGCAGACCTCAGGTTAGGTCCTCCTGGGATGCCTGAGTACCTGAAGGAAGCCTCCAGATTCAACGGAAAAACTTCTGACTTCCTTTCAATATTTTTGCTGCCTCACTTTAGTATTTATTTGAACATTTTACTGTGTTTGAACTCAATCCCCACTTGTTGGTAATCAAGCACAACAAGATTTCATTTGTTTAAATAACTAACCTAAATTACGTTTTTTTGTAAAGCCAGATTTCCCTTCAGATGGCTGCAAGGTGGTGTAGTGGTTAGCACTCTGGCCTCACAGCAAAAGGTTCTGGGTTCAAATCCCTCACAAAATTAGATCAAACATTGGATAATTAGTAGCTGCTGACACAAAAATCCCGCTATAAAAATACATATGATTTCAGAAACACTAATTCTTTTTTAGAAACTCACAGCAATAACTCATATTCTACTTGATATGACTTGGTTGATAACATTTGACTGAGACTAAAAAAAAAATCATCTTTTTATAAAATAATTGTGTACACAGAATGTATGTGCACGTGTTTTGACAAATTTTACTAGTATGAGGCAAACTTTCATTATTTATTAAGTATTTTCCTTTAGAAACTCACTCTAGTCCAGTTAAATGTTACCTGTTAAGTCGTTCAGTCTTGTATCAAATGTTATCCGCTCATTTGACATCAGCAGAGGCTAAATTGTAATTTATTTTGCAATGCAAAGAAAGGAAAACGCCCAATCTGATTTGTTCGGAGGCTGGAGTCGAGCCGTTTCACGGACGTCCTGTCAGACTGTTATAAATGTGTCACATCAGTGAGACGGCTTGATGGCGGCGGCGGGGAAGGAGAGGCAGTGGATCTCACATCAGGAGTCACTTTATCTGGTTTATAGTGGACCTTTATGAATAAGAATGTAGTAAGGATGTGACAATAAACTACTAAAGGATATGATGGTTCATAGAGCAAATATGCACTTTCGTGGATGTTTCCACGGTGATTGAAGTTTCTGCAGATGGACTGATGAGTGGGAATTCTTAAAGAGCTTTCTCATCGGTTGGACGCTTGACCAAAGCTCTGTTTTGGAGACTAAAGTACTAGCTTGTGAGGGTCAGCCAATGATGATGAAGATCTGAGGCAGAATGAAGGTTGTACCAAGGAAAAACTGAATATGTACTTTGATTTGCACATTATTGTTATTAGTTTGGCTGACAAAAATAAATGCGCTGCTTGTTCATAAATTCTTTCTGTGTTGTTGATGTTGTCTCTGATACATTAGAGTAACAACAGTGGCGGACTTAGCAGTTTGGGGACCCCCCCCTTTTTTTTCCTTCTAATTAGTGCCTAAGATGAAACGTCTGTGAAATAACTTCTTCACTGGTCCAGTTTTAGAGAATCTTCGCTTTTCAAGCTTAAATCACATTTAATTGTTAAAGAAATGTACTTTATATACAATAAAATATTAAATGTATTGCATGGCACTCACTTTCTAGCAGAAACAGCTGACGGTCTTGTGTCTTCTCTTTAATTTGTCAGGTTTTACTAAAGAAGGGAGGAGAAACAAAAATACTTAATCGATGGAACAAAACAGTTTTAAAACATGCTTGGCGACTCTAAACTGCCCCTTAAGTGGGGTGTTTTTTCTCTTCGTGGCCCTGCGATGGTCTGGCATACTGAACCCCGCTTTCCCCCTACAACGGCTTGGATAGGCTCCAGCAACAAAAGTTTTAAACAAATAAAAGTATCTACAGGTACAGCCCAGAGTAACTAAGAGTACCGGATTATTATCACAAATCTAATTTAGTAAAGGTAAAAAGTATGATGGCAAAAAAAAAAAAAAACTGATGTGTACTTATTCTGCCAGAAGTTGATGTAAATGTGTAAATGTAGCTGATTGTCCACCTCTGGGTAACATGGATCTTTATGAAGGGTTGAATAGTTTTAACCTGCATAGAAAAATTGGAAGATTTGTTTTTGGATTTGCCCGTCCAAAACGAAAACCTGCTGAAGAGAGACTGAGGTGCGGCTATACTTGGCTGACAGCAGCAGAACAAGAGCTCTGCCAGATAAGGCCTGGAGGGATTATAAACGTCATAAAACAATTTGCGGCTCATGGACAGCAGGAAGGATCAAACAAAAAGGAAAGATTGTAAAAGAAAATAAAAGCTGTTCGCCTTGAAAAGAGACAAAACCGAGAGAAAGACGAAAAAAAAGGCAGAAAGATTTAGGACGAGGAGTTGTCCAGTCAAAGTCCAAATGACATGAAAACTGTTTGGTCTGCAATGAAGCCACTTTTTCAAGGACGGGTCAAAGATCCTCCACAAAGATGAAACATGCTGATACTAGATGCTGATGATGCGTTCACAGAACTATGGGATGAACTGAACTTTACTGCAACAGTTCTTTTGGTATAAAAAGCGTCACGTTAATGGACACCTGACTTTGAAAGCACCTTGTTTTGAGTTTTCAGGCCTCAGAATCTTCTGTCTGTTTGTTTGCATAAGACAAGGCTTTTTTTCTTTTTTGTTTATTTGTGAAGCACCATCCCACCAAATCAGATGATTTATTCAAAAGATTAAAAAAAAAAGGTAAATTAAGACCAAAAAAATCAGAATTCCATCCACACAGCTAAAGGCCATGTCACACTACGCACATTTTGTGCATTTTCCACGTTTGAAATTTCGTTCTCTCGTGATTCCTGCGTGATTTACGTAATTCGTAAGTGCTTCTTGTGTTCGTCATTCGTCAATGTCCATCGAGGATTTCGACTGACGGGTCTTTACCCAAATTCGGCTTTGAGCTGTTAAAAATTTTTGGTCAGATGAGAATGACGGAGTTGGCACGTATGATAAGATAAACTTTATTAAAACTTTATTAATCCCCCAATGGAGAAATTCAGGTGTCCGGCAGCAAAACTCACACACAAACACACACAATAAATAACAATAAAATTAAAGTTCATAATATAAAATAGAAGTTCATTTCAGGCAGATTAATTAAAGCTGAAGGGACAAATGAGTTCTTAAAGCGCTCTGTCCTGCAGCGCAGTGAAAGGACGTAGTTTATATGCAATTATTACGTAAATGTTATGTAATTGTGTGTGATTTTTGCAAGATGTATATAAAGATTTGTGGCTTTCCACGACTGTTCCACATAAAGTTTATTCGTACTTCTTCCGTGGTTTTAACGTGGTTCATTTATGATACCTCTATGAAAAGTTCAGGTAAAGACCACAACTTTTCTGACTTTTTCCATGTATTTTCACGTATGAACAGTTTTCATCCGTGCATTATGTCATGGTGAAGGGTGGCTCGAGAGCCGGTTGGACCCAGACGCAGAGGCGGAGGCATGTGGATCAGGGCTAGTGGGTTTAATAACAAGAAAAACAAACAAAAGGCGCTGCCAAGCAGGATGACCAGACCAAACAAAACTAAAACTCACTGTGACATGGCGTGGCGAGAGACAAGAAACATGGCATGACAGGAACACCAAGACAGGAACACTAATGGACCAACACAGGAGGAAGGCAGAGACAGGACTTAAATACAGACAGGGCAGACAAGACACAGGTGGACACGATCAGGGCTGATGGGGACCAAAGGAAGTAAACTCAAGAAAACAGACAAGACAGGAGACTTTCAAAATAAAACAGGAAACAGAAACAAGACAGAACAAAGACAACAAATTCAAATCATGACACATTATGCATGAAATGTTCATAGTGGCTCTGTGACACGGCCTGAAGTCCAGATTGCTGCTCCAGTTTGGTCCAGACCATTTCAACAAGTCAAAACTTTGTGAACCGTCTTTTAACATTGACACATAAAAGGGACAAACCCATTACACTGAAGGATTGTGGGTGTGATCCCCATAACTAATCTATTCTTCTGGTGTTCTGGTTCTTCTGGAAAGGAAAGGAAGAAGGTCCTGCCTTCATAAAAAAGGGCGAACAGTCCAAGATGTACCCCGCTTTTGCCCTTTAGTCGCTAGGATGGGGTTCAGCAACACTATGACCCCGAAGGAGATTCAGGAGTTTGAAATGTAGGTGGATGGAGCTGAAATGTCACAATGTGACAGTCTGATGGATCTTTAGAGTCATCTCATGGAAACCAAGGCGAGTTTATTTATGTCACATATTTCCCACATAAAAACAAATCCAAGTGTTTCACAGGAAACATTAAAAGAAACATTTAGAAGAGAACATAAAAATAAGATCATTTGAATGAGAATTTTTAAGAAAGTTCAAAATAATTGAATCTAAGCCAAAAGCAACTGTTAGTATGTAAACTTTTGAAGAAAAACTGTTCAAATGCAGCTGAAAACACAAAGGTGTTTAACCTGTATTTAAATAAACTGTCTCAGCTGATCTAAGGCTTTCTGGAAGTCTGGTTCAGATCTGTGGAGCATAGAAGGTGAATGCAGCAGGGACTGACGAAAAAGACCGAATCCAGATGAGCAGAGAGGTCTGGGGGTTACATACTGGGTCAGGAGGTCAGTCATGAATTATGGTGCTAAACCATTCTACGCTTCATAAACCAGCAACAGAACCTGTAAAGTAAGTCAGTGACTAAATCTTTATTTATATAGCCCTTTTCACAGAGGACGACAGAGTGCTTCACAGTGTTAAAACAATAAAAAAACAGCAAGAACACATGATTGCACAAGGAGTCTAAAGCAAGTATAAACACACCCTGTCATATAAGTAAACAAACAAAAGTGAACACAAGTAAAAGTCAGCAAAAATCTGTCTGTGCTCTGGCAGACAAGCAGACAGTGTAAAGACCTCAGAACTGGACTGATGTGGTCTGCTTTTCTGGTCCTTGTGAGAACCCGAGCAGCATAGTTCTGGCTGTAGTTTCCTGATGGATTTTTTTGGTAGTCGTGTAAAAGCATTGTTAAGCAGCGTTCACACATGTGACACATGTTCAAGAATGTGTTAAACAGGCATTCTTGAAC
Source organism: Oryzias sinensis (assembly GCA_037389245.1). NCBI lineage: Eukaryota > Metazoa > Chordata > Actinopteri > Beloniformes > Adrianichthyidae > Oryzias > Oryzias sinensis. The sequence goes on along the minus strand of CM074505.1, from coordinate 12,265,900 downwards.
GCAAGTCTAGCCTGTGGTGTCCACACTGGACAAGCACAGAGGGTCTTCTTCTTTTTCTTTCTTTGCTGTGGACTACAGCGCATGTCCACCACCTACAGTTGGAAGAGGCTTGGTGTGAAAAGTGGTGCAAACCTGGTGAATCTTGCTCCAGGCTTTTTCCTTCACAGTTCTATTTTCCATATATAAAATACATGAAATACAATACTATAATAGAATACAATAACATGCTGTTATAGAATTCCATCCAGGCACAAACCACAATTATTAATTTTTCCTTCATGATTAAATTTTTCAACAGTTGGCACCTAAAAGGGACGCCATCTATTTGTCACTACTATCAATGCGCGTTTTGTAAGTGAAATGGTCATAAACATACGTGTGCTATCCTAGGCAATTTACCATTGGGAGTTGGGTCATCTAGACCCACTAGACAGTGCTCTGAACCTTTTTCTTCAATGATTTGTGATCTTCACTGGTGTCCATGGATTACATGAAATCTTTCCACCTTTATCCACCTTTGTCATGGTAGGGAGAACAGAAGTCAAGTCAAGTCAAGGTAAACGCATGAACCAGTTTCTGCAGGTCCTGCTTAGACGTTAGCTCTTTAATGCTTGACATATTTTTAAGATGAAAGTAGGCTGATTTTGCGACGACCTTAATGTGTTTATCATAAGGTAGGTCTTTGACCATTACCAAGCAGAAGCTCTCTGGCCTGGTTGGTCGTTTATAGTTGAATAGATTGAAGGTCCGTAGCGACCTCCAGCCTCTTTAGCCCCAAAGCCAAACTCTTCAGTTTTGTGTAGCTGAAGTGGGTTGTGGCAGGTCCAGTAATAATTTTCGTCAAAGCATTTAACAAGCTTCTAACCTCATTTGCTTTGAACAGATTAAAAAAAAACATCTCAGTCCTGAATTGGCCCACAGACTGCAGTGACTGACGCCCCCGTCTGGAGCTTTCAGAGAGTGAAGTCAACGCAGTCTCAGGAGAAAAATTCAAATGATGTGGTCATATATTTCTATTCTGACAACAGAACAAGAAAAGACAGACTTTTTGTTTCTTTTCATGACTACATTTCCTAAAAATGAGTTACTGCATGGATGGTGCCACAGCCGACATGCCGGGTGTTAGAACATCCTGCAGGTGGATGAAGACTCATCACTGACTGGAGCCATGATGCACAGACAGCGAAGGGCCACTGAGGGTCAGTATGGGCTTGCAGTGCTTTTACATACGTTTAAATACTCGGATATGCAGTTTTGTGCTTAATTTTCTTTCTTTATTTCTTCCATCATAAAACTGCCACAAGTAGACGTTAAAAATGTACAATAAAAATCGCTTTAACACCGCCTTTTTCTCCATTGGCTGGTGAACATTGTTTTTTATTGATAAGGGCAATAGTAGTCAGAAGGAAAGTGAGTTGACATGAGGGAAATCTTGTCTGTATCTCTCATGGAAGAAGTCATAAGAGGTTCTCCGTCATCCTGAGCTCTTTTTGGCGCCATCAGCTGAGTCACATGGACGTGCAGCACCGTTTCTCTGCGCAGCATCCACACATCGGTGTGTTCAGTGAACAGGGGCTGAAGGAGAAAGACAAACTGCCGGCAGTTGCGGCAAGAGTGAACCGAGAGGAGGAGCAGGAGGAAGATTGATGTCTCACGCCAAGTCAGTGTTGCTGCAGTTGCATTTAGATAATAGCCTTGGCACAGCGGCATGCCGCTTGCTCAACACCATTAGAGATTAGCCTGAGAAAGCTGTTTCTCTGCCCGCTGGATTCAGCTCAGCCACCGACCACTTTCCTCTGCTTATCACATCTGTGAGCCTGATGATCAAAATGAGCATTGTTCAGATAGTTTAGGTTATGTTTCTATGTGTTGCCATGATGTCAATCCACTTACGATTGGACGACTGTAAAGAAAATGTTACTTTTGTATATTTCTCGGAAAATTGTGGAGTCACATTTTTCAGGAAAAGTTATCATTTGTAACTTGAGCCTGTTTGTAGTCAAAAACACACAAAAGAGATGCTGAAAGGCAGAACGTCTGTGTGCATTAGCTGCAGAAAACAATAAATCTTACTAAGTTCTTCTGTCATATTGTTGTCAGATTTCTTTTTTGTTTCCCAAACTCTCTGACATTTGTGTTGAACTCAAATACCCTTTCTGATTAAAAAGGAATTTTTTACGTCTTTAAAATGTTCTTGTGGGATTTTCTGATGATGGAGGACATTTATAAAGAAAATGAAGCATAAATTGCTTTTCTGAGTGTGTCTGTGTTCAAATCGCTGTGAATCAGGAGCAAAAAGATCGCATTGGTTTGGTAGAAAATACACTGGGTGGACCACAATCTTCCTGCTCCGCTCCATTCTGATGCATCCTCTTGCAGACAAATAGATTCATGAATGTCTCTATTTTTTTTGCTTGACCTGGAATCTGGATCTAAACTGTACGGCTGGAAAGCTCTGATATTGTTCCCCATTTTTGTTGCACCAATAGTGTAAGGTTAGGCTTTAAGCTAGCAGGAGAGGGCGTAAATGCACTCAGCATTTAGGAGGAGAACTGGGGCGGGGTTACTTGGCACCAACAGTCCCGCCCACAACTCAGAGGTAAATGAACTCCTCCTGCTCTGCAGAAACAATGTCCTAGAAAACAACACAGGTTTTATGATTTGGGCTAAAAACGGCATAAACATGGTTAACCCTTGTGCTATCCTAGGCACCTTAACATTGGGAGTTGGGTCATCTAGACCCACTAGACAGTGCGCTGAACCTTTTTTCTTCAATGATTTGTGATCTTCACTGGTGTCCATGGATTACATGAAATCCTCTTCCCTTTTTCCACCTTTGTCATGGTAGGGAGAACACGTCAATGTAAGGGTGGGGGTCATCTGGACCCCACAGGATAGCACAAGGGTTACAAGACCATGCTTTGAAAATATCTTCAACTATGTGTTTTGTATCTTGACCCTGCATCCATCTATTATTCACGGCTGCTTCATGCTAAGTCCTGGTAACAGGTCAGGAGGAGGCAAACAGAGGAGGAGCATTGTTAGGCAGGAGATCCAGGAGCCTGCAGGGTTACCTGACAGAGAAGGATCTCCTGCTGGCTCCATAAAAACAACATAAATACGAGAAAAAAAAAATTTACCAAAAATATATATGTCATGGTCACACCGGAGTATAATTGGGAGAAATGTATTTAACAAAATACGGGAACAAGAAGAGACATTTCAGCTTGTAAGGCAAATCACAGATAACAAGAGTAGATTGAATAAATCACTACCGTAACACAACAATGCCTATTTAGCTTCATGAAACAGTGGACGAATCTAGTATCTTAGTGCAACATATGAACAATTATTGAGAGAACCATAGCAGAAAGAACATGCTAACAAGTCAAGAACTCTATATATCTCTTTATATCCCTAAATCCGTTAAATTCTTCATCCTCTTTGTCTCTTTGGAAGAACTCCACTGAGCCTGATGTAAGTCTGAGCGGCGCTTCTTCTTCCTTTGCGTTGCTGTCATTAGCAAATACTGATACACATAAAAGTCGCACCCCCGGTCAATCTATGCAAAAAATAATAACCACCATGACCTTTGAAAAATACGGTTACATAAGTTTATGCCATAAACCTGCCTGTCGGAAGGTCTATCTTCTGTAAAAGTTTTCTTTGACTGCCTTTAAAGGTTTAGACATTATTTGATATGAAATCCACAGGCTGCTTGTGCCTTTGCCCAGACACATGGGTGAGGAAATCAAATCCAGAGCTTTGGCAAATCTTGCAGTGTGACTGTGTTGCTGCTGTTGACACAGAGCATGTCAGGAAAACACAGTGGTCCTCGTCTTCATCATTGAAAGTGGGCAGGTAGGACCAGCGCCCTCAAGCAAGGCACCTTCCCCTGAACTGGACACCTCCAACTTCCACCAAAGTGTGGTCTATAGTCGGCCATGGGGATAGGGAGAGTGCTGAGTCTGGGCTCTACACGTAGAAGCCATTCAGTATATGTGCTGGTTTACAGTCTTAATCACTGAAATGGCTTTGTGGGGCTTGCAAGGCAGCGGTTGGTGGTTTGTTTAACCTAAAACCAGCCTTGCACACTATTACATTCAAATCCAGGTCTTCTTTCCAGATCAGTTCAGTTGTGTGCCTCAGAGTTTTACGCTGCATGGATTATTATGTGGACTAATGGCAGCAACAGTGTCTGCACTTTTATTAGACTGCATCGATTATGTAATAAACAACCATGGCTCTGCAGCGACTCCTTAAATCTCTCAGAGCTGTGTGGTATTATGCTGACTTGGACACTGTAACTAAGGGAAAGAGAGACCTGGACATATAGGAGTCCATTAGATTAATTTAGCAGAGGAGAAGAAACTAAATTCAGATTTGTGTGTGTGTTTGTGTGTGTGCATGTGTGTTCTTGTCTGTATGTGTGTTGTTGTTACTACAGAAACCCTAATCAAGCAGCATGGAGAAGCTCCTGGGTTTGTAGTGAAGCTCAGCATAATAACTTTTGTTACCTGTAGCGTTAAACCATATTTGTTTGTTTTCTTTCATTCATACGTGTTTGGTTCATGATCAACAGACTGATTGCAGAGAAAAGAGAGAACCAACTCACAGCATATTTGCAACTGTGGTCCTTTTGCCAAATATGTCCATATCCATCCGCATCAAAAAAAACCTCCTCCAAGGAAGTGTAAACATTTTTTTCGATAAATGCAAGTTCTTTCAAAATTGTTGTGTTTGCATTAGGCAAATTCATTGTAGCAAATACAATTTCATAGTGAATGGAAACACAGATATTGTTGGGATAGATGGATTATGTGGCACAAAGCAGCACAATGGCTTAATATAGATGGATGTTTTTTTAAGACAAGAGCTGTTTGATACAACATTTAGTCATAGAAGCTAAAAATGAACACAATTTAATTCAGTTCTGTGTTTATAATAAATATCTATTATCATCTATATTATTATCTGTGACTGTGATTACTCTCACTATTTGATAAATAATTATGCGGATGGATGGATGGATGGATGGATGGATGGATGGATGGATGGATGGATGGATGGATGGATGGATGGATGGATGGATGGAAATGGAAGGATGGATGGATGGAAGGATGGATGGATGGATGGATGGATGGATGGATGGATGGATGGATGGATTGAAGGATGGATGGATGGATGGATGGATGCATGGATGGATAGATGGATAATGGATGAATTGATGGATGTATGTATGGATGTATGTATGGATGGATGGATGGATGGATGGATGGATGGATGGATGGATGGATGGATGCATGGCTGGATAGATGGATGGATGGATGGATGGATGGATGGATGGATGGATGGATGGATGGATGGATAGATGGATGGATGGATGGTTGGATGGAAGGATGGATAGATGTATGAATGGATGGATGGAAGGGTGGATGGAAGGATGGACTGATGGATGGATGGATAATGGATGGATGGATGGATGGATGGATGGATGGATGGATAATGGATGGATGGATAGATGGATGGATGGTTGGATGGAAGGATGGATAGATGTATGAATGGATGGAAGGATGGACGGATGGATGGATGGATGGAAGGGTGGATGGAAGGATGGACTGATGGATGGATGGATAATGGATGGATGGATGGATAGATGGATGGATGGATGGATTGATGGAAGGATGGATGGAAGGGTGGATGAATGGAAGCATGGATGGACGGATGGATGGAAGGATGACTGGATGGATGGATAGTTGGATAATGGATGGATGGATAGATGGATGGATGGTTGGATGGAAGGATGGATAGATGTATGAATGGATGGATGGGTGGATGGAAGGATGGACGGATGGATGGATGGATGGAAGGATGGATGGAAGGGTGGATGGAAGGATGGACTGATGGATGGATGGATAATGGATGGATGGATGGATGGATAGATGGATGGATGGATGGATGGATGGAAGGATGGATGGAAGGGTGGATGAATGGAAGCATGGATGGACGGATGGATGGAAGGATGACTGGATGGATGGATAGATGGATAATGGATGGATGGATAGATGGATGGATGGTTGGATGGAAGGATGGATAGATGTATGAATGGATGGATGGGTGGATGGAAGGATGGACGGATGGATGGATGGATGGATGGACGGACTTATACCATTTTAAATAGTTCCTAAATGAAATAAATCGACAATTGATCTTGGGAAATACCCTTTGGAATGAGACATGGTAGTTTTTTTTTTCACTTTAATGTAAAAATGATCAAGTGAATCACAGCAGACAACACACATGTGATGTCAGCAAAAACACTTTCAATTTAGCAAAGTCATGTGACCATCCAGTGTGCTAGAATGTGTTCCCTTTGGATTCTTTGGATGTGGAAAAAACACAGTGGGCTGAACTTTAAGAAAGTAAAATGTGAATGGATTTGACATTCATTCTTGTTACTTTCTCATATCACAAATAAGCTAGTCATTTTTTCATCTGTTCCTGATTCAAAAAAGATTTAAAAAAAGAAATGCTTAGAAAAGCAATTTTAAGCATTTATTTTAACATATTAAAAATACCAAAAAACAATTTAATTTTCATCAGAGTGAGTTTTTGATTTTGAGGCACTTTTCCAGACAACCCTGGGAGATACCATTGACTGTATCTGAGAACTGGACCGAGTAAGTGTGACATCACCCACTGAAAATAACAACGAAATTAAGTCAAGTCAGCCGCCGTTTTTTCGTGATTCTGGAGCCAGAAGACGTTAGTGAGCAGTGATTGGTCCAAGTGGGTCTTAGTCAATATTTCTTTAGCAAACTCTGTTGCCAGAGGTGAGGTTGTTGGAAATCCACACCCCTGCCACTTAAAGGAAGATTTTGGAGAATCTATCAAAGGTTTCAAACGTGGGGCCAGCGGATACCACATGCCTTGTTTGAGGCATCTGATTGGCCAGTTTATGACTTGAGTAATTTCAACAACAGAAAAAAATAATAAAAAAAATTAAGAAAACGTTAAACAAAGTAGCAGATCAAGAACAGTTATTCTGGCAAATTAAATTATGTTTATTTCTCTATAGAGGTCTACGGGATTTTGGCTTCTTGGAGCCAATGGGTACTTCTTGTATGGAACCCCAGGAGGGAGGGGTTACTCAGTCCAGTTCTTATATACAGTCAGTGCTAGTTGCTGATATGAGCAAAAAAATAATAATACATATTTTAAAGAAAAAGACAGTTATTCCACAATTATTTTTTATGAAAAGAAAAACAAGATTTTACGTCCACTTCCCAACTTAATGAAATGAATATTTCTATGGTAAGACAATCTGATTACGTACATCAGTGAAAAGCCTTGACTGGTGAATAGATCCTGATTGAATACAGTCACTCTTGGAGGCTACTAGCGAACATTTAAACTGATATAATTAGACAAAATGCAAATTTTTATTTCAACCACAGAGAACATTTTCTGTTCCATCAAATTCTGAATTTTTTAAACCTTTGAATTTTCTACTAGGGTTAAAACCAATCCAGAAAGAAAATCCAAAGGTTTTGACATTTCAGAATGAAAATTCAAGGGTTTAAAAAATTCTGAATCTAATGGAACAGAAAAACTTCAATAGTGATTAAATGGTGTTGACTCAGTAATTACTACAAAGGTTCGTATTTAGCATCTATTTAGCTTGTGAAGAATTATTTTAAACTATTAACGATTTGAAACGTTATCAGTTGTACTACGGCGTCATTTTATTATAAATATACATTATGTTGTCATCTCTTGATTTGACAAACACAAAAAGTAGATCTTCAGACTCGACCTGGCAGGTCTGCGAGTTTTCCCCTGACTCGTGTATGAGTGGGGTTTGTCTTTCCAAGAAAAATGTTGACCAGAAAGAACCAGAACCGGTCTGTGACCTTTTAGCACGTGCTTTGTCCCGGGTGGAAGGGTTACACTGCTCAATCATATGGCGCTCGTGCGTAGCAGGCGCGAGGGCTGCTTCTCACTTTGCTACAGCTCTCTGCAGTTTAAGGAACTTGGGCCCGAGAATCCCAGAAGTTCTCGCGATAACAGCTGTGTTTACGGGCAGTATTTATGGGCAGCAGTCTCCCCCTGCTGTTACAGCTGCTCGGTTCGGTCCAGTCAGTGAGCGCGGAGCGGCGTGCGGCGCGCACGAGCCTCCTGGACGTGTCTGTTCGAGAACTCTCTTCATTTTTTTGGAAGTCTTCTGTCGGTGCCGGAAGCGCGCAGGCTGCAACGGCGGAGGATCCAGGTGAGACAGAACCAGTGGTTCCGATCCTTAGTTTTGCTCTGCATTGATTGATGCTTGGGTGCAGGGATTGTGTTAGGGCCATTCTCCATCCTTTCGCGTAATCTCGTTACATCCGTGGTCGCCATGGTTACAAGCCACTTCTCCTCCTCCGCCGAACGAACCCCGGTCGGTTCTGCGACTCGGGCGGGGTGCCAGCCTGCACGCCGCCTAATAAAGTGTAGGGACTGCGCAGTCCGCGTGCGCGGCTGCAAAGCCAAGACAGTGCGCCGCGCGTGCACATCGGCGCGCGGCTATCACGCGGCAACTTTATGAACGCTCCTGTCTGTTATTCTGCACGGTAACAGCACGTGCCAGGTGTGCGTTGAGGCGCGCAGACCCTAAGTGCGGGGTCGGGTTGCGGTTTGCTGAACAAAACGACGCGTCAGTCAGAGGAGACACGCGCGCGCGCTGACCACACTGCCTGAGTCCTCTGGTTCAATTAGTGTTCGACACGCACACAGGTGTGCACGTGCGTGTGTGCACCGGATGCTGAATCGATTCACAAGCTTTGATTTACACTGAACACACATCGTTCCATTTCCCAAATGTCCTTCGAAGTTTAGCTGCTTCTCATTGCAAGTGATAACACGAACTTTCAATGTGAGTCTGAAATGTTCCTCTGTTTTGACAATAAAACTTGTAAATATAAATATATTTCTGGTTGAAATAAAATAAACCCAAGCATTTTGCCATCTGCGGGTTTCTCTTGAGCTGTTTAAGGTTTGGTCTTTTTGTAGTAAAATCCATTGGGACTCTGTAAACCGGACTGAAAATAATAAGAAACATCCTATGAAGTAAAAAGTTGGCTTTTAACTTATTTTGGGTAATATATCTTCAAACATTAAATTGATTTGTTATTATTCTTGCTGATGATGAACGTCCTGGAGATCCTTGAGACCCACAGCCGTGTTGGATGTCGATTAGCTTTTGTGAATGACAACAGGCTCGACTACAGAATCCTACATATTCATTTTTGGTGCCGACGTTTCCCTCTATCAGCTCCCTGAAGTGAGTAAATCAGGTTTAAATAAAGTTTAATTAAATAAATGGTGCCCATGTTTCAGGCTGACCACCAGCCAAAAACCACAAAAAAAAAAAAAAGCCTGCCAGTCTGAAAACAGAAAACAGAAACCGTTTCTAATTTGAATAAGCAACCACCTCGGCTTTTGACTAAGTTGAAGTCTGAAATGAATAAATAAACTGTATTTTAAAATTACAGTGAAACATAATAAATTTAATGGGGAAGTCGCAACAGAGAACCTTTGGATGGACGTAGGCTTATAGCGATGGAAACTCTCATTTCTGGAAAATAAAAACATTAAACAGAAACTAAAGTGAACAATAATCAGAAAACGTTTAGCTCCTGGATCACAACGATTTGATAAAAATACTCTGAAATGCAGTTTTAAGCTTCAAATACCCCCCAACCCCCACCCACATTTTTACATTACATTCCCATCCTGCAAAGCCGTTCTGTCCTGAGGGACAAACATAAACCTTGTGGATGGAGAAGACAGTCCTCTTGCCAGGGCTTAAAGCATTTCTCAGCCGGTCTTTTCCAAGGCTTCTGAAGGGATTCTGCATCTGCATGATGGTCGACATGAGAGCACGCCGGATGCTTTGCTGTGGATTAGCAGCAGAAGCAGCTTTGATGAGCAGTGTCCTCCTGTGTCTGCTGCTCTGAAGTCCCTCTGTACGTGTTGGTGTGGCGCTGCGGTGACCCAAGGACCGAGGAGCCCCAGGAAACACGGTGGTGGCTTGTGTGGTTAAAGACAAAGTCGATCCTTTACCCTGCCTTCCCTCTCCGCTGCTCTCTGCGGCTGTAAGTCATTGAATCAGCGAGTGATAACAGAGCAGCCCACAGTCTGCAGTGCTGGCCTCGGTACCCAGTGGGATGAAGTGAATGGATGGATGCTGCTGGTTTGGATTTTCTGCGTCCCACCGTGGAGCTTATGCTCTGCTGCTGCTGCTGCATCACGGATGAGTTTGGAGCTGAACTATACACTGAAGAGAATACAGTGTGAGAGCAGGAGGATAATCCAGGACGAAAACGGTTTCAGATTAGATTTGTTTTTTTTTTTCAAGTCTTTGAGCACACCTGATCATCATTTGAGATAGACCTGTCCACAGACAAGATGGCGTCTGACAACAATGGTCAGAAGTGGAAATTATATTATAATAAATCATATTATTTGATGCACGAACAATCGCCGTGCATTTCGTAGATAGAGCCCCAAAACGGACGTTTAATTTGCGATGCAAATGTGAGAGTTTTGAACGCGGAAGCTGGAAATGCGGGTATATGTTTGGAGCGTGCCCGGTGTGAACGAAGCATCAGGATTGGCCGATGAAAAGAGAGTCCTTTTTTGAGCGATTTTTGGGGGGGACTTCCGGATCCGGTTCTGGACGTTGGTGTCTGCAGCCAGGTCCTCTTGGATCCGTTTACCTGCAGCGAGGAAGCGTAAAACGATCTGGTCCTCCACTGCTTCAAACACGGGTTACAGCAGCTGCAGCCTCCTTTTCAACAAGTCAGAATGCATCACAACTGTCCTCGGCTCTCTCCGCTTGGTTTCCTTCACCACATGCAATCAGTTTCTGTCGGTCAGCAGTTCCTGAAGTGTGGCTATACCACTATCCACACGAGTCGGACCAACCAAGTGGACCCTCCTCCCTGCTTTGTTCGTAGGCTAAGGTTAGCCATCCTGTAACGTGTCTGGTTCTGTAGGGAATGGCGACTTCGCTGAACTGTGACTGGAATCCTCCTGCGTGGTTGAGCTGCTGAGAAGAATCAATAAAGGTGGGATCTTTAAGATCTCGGCCTTGTCGTTGAGATTAGATTGAGGCTGTTGCGAAAAGAAGGATTCTGCAGAAAGAGCATATGCTAGAGTTAATGATAAGGAAACAGATCAGTGGCAGCAGCTTTACAAACTGTTCTGTTGTGGACAAGTGTGTTTTTTATCAGTCATAATATTTCATATTGGCTTGTGAAGACCCACTCCAATGAAAATGGTGTTTTTGACGTCATAATGCAGGACGTATAGCAAAGAATTTAGGATTAAACTGCAGAAGCAGGTGAAAACTCGTGCTTTAAAAAAGCTTGCCTGGGGCGGGCCAAAGTCTCCCTGCTCCGCTCCATTCTGATGCATCCAGTGTCCGACTTTAGTTCAGATCCAGATTCCAGCTCAGACGAGGAAAACAAAGGTGTTCGTGGATCTATTTGTCTGCAGGGGGATGCATCAGATCGGAATGGAGCAGCGCAGGGAAGTTGTGACCCGCCCATTTGTACATCCGATAAAGAAATACTCTGAAATTCAATTTTAAGCCCAAATGTCTTTATGTCTTTAAGCTGCTGACACCCTTCAGCTGTTGGTGAGCTGTGGCTCCTTACTGACTGGCCAAATGCTGCACGCACAGGTGCAGGTAAGACATCAGGGTGCCTGTAGGATTGACACCCCAAAAAAGCACTAACAGGCGCCTTGTGCAGTGCGCAGGGTTTGGGGGGTTCTGTGAAATATCCCTTCGACATGCCTGAACCTCACCTACTTCCCACTCTTGCATCTTGGTAAAGTGTTCACTGCAACCTGTCGCTCGGCCGTAGAAAGAATGTGCAGGAAAATTCTCTCTGTACGGGTTCACCAAGCGGGTCTACAGCCATGATACTTTGTGTGGGACATCTGCGTGCCGTGTTCAGGTTTTCCCCTTTTTTTTTGCCCACATCCAGTGGTGACTAAAGCACAGCTATCCAACTTGAACATAAACGACTCATTCTGCTGCTCATAACTACTTTCTAAATGTTCACCAGAAGTTGCTTTTAGAATATTCAGTTATGTCCGTGAGGCCGTCCACTTTATGTCACAGGGACATCATTTATGGAGCAGGACATTGTGTACCCTCGTGAGTTAACGTCATTACATCATCTCTGAAGCGCACTGTCTGTCGTAGGCGAGGTTGCTCTGCTGGCTGATGTCAGCGTAGGTGCTGTATGTGGGGCCCGGCCGGCATCACTGCCCGTGCTGTCCGACGGCGCTCGCCCCGCATGAAACAGCTGTAGTGGCTCTCAGACGCACGGCGTTTGGGTGCCAGGTGGACAACCGCGTCATGTATTATTCACACCCTCACATGTGCTGCTGGGATCTTCTGCACCAAGCTGAAAGCTGCTGGAGCTGCAAACAGCTGAGCTGTCGGCTTTCTGAGAAATCAATGGCCTCTCTCTAAGTTAATGAATTAATGCAGCTGTTCTTTTAAATGCAGGGTTTTCTTAGCAGAATGTATCTGTCATCATTTCATATTGGCATGTTTCTGAGCTGCAGTGTTTCTTTTTTAGGAGTTGTCTGGATAGATGGATGGACCACAGATCTTTTCTTTGATAAATCCCCGTTTAGGGGAACCATGGGGGAGAACATTCACTCACCCGTGGTTCTGGAGCAGCCTCACATGTCTGCAGGGCTTTGCCTGTGTCTATCAAAGCCCTCACATGATCTTCTTACACGGCGGTGTCGTCCTTGTGATGCTGGATTTAACATCGAAAGGCCAAACTCCTGAATAAAACCTACGGTGAATCCTCCGCTGCCAGGCTGTCTGTCACAAAGCAGGGGCTTCTGGGAACTGGACTTATGTGGAAGCTGCTCTTCTGCAACATATTGCCTTACTATTTATTTTTGGCGAAACGCAGAAGGGTGGAAGGTGTGGTTCAGAAAAAGTGTGTCTGCATGTGTGTATGAGACAAAGCACCGACCCCCGCTTTAGTCTGGCTTTAAAAAACAGTGACCTGGGTTAAATTTAGGACAGGCCTTAGCATGCCTACGGCTCAGCAGTTCAACCGCGTGCACCGTTTTTGCTCAGTCAGTTTCTAAATGGCTCAGGGAAGGAAAGACGTGTAACCCGACCTGTTCCTGGAATCAGAGTTAGAGCCAGCAGTGACACACGGACAGCCGCCTCCATCTGAGCGGGGCCGGGATACAGAAACGCCGCGTGAAGAAATACGGTTTGTGATCATGTGTGTAAACATTTGAGAATGTGTTTTTTTTAGCGCATGGACCTGTAGAAATGGGCTGATAGTCTCTGGCTCCGCCCACCTTGACAACAAATGGATGGGATAAAAACTTTGATGTTAGGTTCACCCACCTGCCAATCAAAAACCAGGCACTCTGGTTTTCTCCCACAGTCTAAAAACAAGCTTCACAGGTTAAATAATCATTCTGAGTTGTCCCTGTGCATGTGGGGGGTGGGGGGCTGTAACGGGTCAACCTGTTTGGCGTTATCCCAACAGTACCTGGGAGAGGTTCTAGTAACCCTTTGGCCCTAAAACAGATTCAGCAGATTTCAGGAATATATAAATGGCAAACGCATAGATTGTGCAAATTTTTATTTTTTTTGGATCATTTTTCCTTCTCTTCTTTCTTTAAGAACATCTTCTCTTCTTGTTCTTTGGGGTACATCACACAAAAACTTCTATGAATATCAAAGCCTAGTTGAGCAGAAGGAGGCAAAACCTGTTGGTGCCCCATGTTAGTCTGGGTGACGCACTGCTCCAAACATAAAACCTTCTTCACAAGCTGCCGGTTAGTTTCATCAGTAAATCGAATGACATCAAAAACACTTGAAATGGGTCTTTCTATAGCTTGAGAAATGTTAAAAACGACATCAGTCAGTTCACAAGTCAATGTGCTACGTCAGGTTAATCCTTGTGCACTCCTGGGCGGGTGATTCCTGGCAGCAGTTTAGCTCAAGCGGGAGAACAGGTCGTCCAACAATTGAAGGATTGGCGGATCGAGTCCTGCTCTCCCCAGCCAGCTGTCGCCCCCCCTAGCGCGGCCAGCCCGCATCTCACTGCTCCCCGCAGGGAGGGGGTCGAATGCAGAGAAAGAGTTTCCCCATTGTGGGATAAATAAAGATAATTATTAATTATTTCTTCATTTTTTTTCCCATAAAAACAAACAACATCCGAACTTTTTCAAAGATGGATGTGCATGCTGTGCATAGAAACGGAAAGCGTTTTAGCCAAACACTGCTAGCTGCACGGAGAGTGTGTGTGTGTGTGTTAGCCTGTGGGCGGAGCTGACTCTTCCTGGAAGGGGCTGTTCTTATGGGTTCGCTCTTGAGAACCTGCTCGTTTTCGTGGATTAAAAAGGAACTGGTGGTCAGAGCGCAAGATTTTAGAGAAATAGCTGTACTTTAAAGCATGAACGGATCAAAATACTACTTTGGGGTTTCTTTTTTCAGAAGGAATGGACATCCTAATACGCTTAAAATCTAAAAATAATAGAAAAAATAGACCCTTTAAACATGACAATCACTGCTCTCCTCGCATGCTCCAATGGCTACTACAGAGCTTACAGCGTTATCCAACCTACACTATATCAGCAGTAAAACTATGACACGTGTAAAGTAACAAAACGTTAAATTATTATTTAATATTTCACCACTGTATATTGTCAAATTCCCTCTTGAATTTATTATATATGGAACACATGATTTTGGCCTTGAGTGCATTAGAGTGTTGGGAAAATCCCCCATGGGAATCTTGAGTAGTTGGATAATTCTTTAAAGCAAATGCATGACTTTGACCAGACTCTTATGAATGAATGTAATGTGTTTTTCAAACTTGATTGCATATTTATTAAGCCCCACATACACATTTACAAACCTTCTGAAATGTTATTTTCCCATACCATTGTGCACTTAAAGTTCATCCCCACAACATGAAGCTAGCTTTTGTAAAATATAATCCAAAGATAAAATGAAATAAACCATAAAATGCAGACTGAGAGTAACAGTGCAGCAAACCCAACAGAGCTCATTCTGTTTATCGGACCTTGATGTGAAATATCGGACTCAAACTTTCCGTTGGCTTCCACCTGTGCACTAAGATGATAACATTGTCAAATTGTGTAACAGAAACTCTGACGGTGTAAACATGTGCCATAGATGCAACTGGTCTGTCCGCAGTATGAGGACGTTGCGTCAGAGGGAGTAAATCCAGCCCTGATAAACTGTGTCTGGTGTTTGTGAAAGAGTCTGCATTGGATCAGTCCTCCAAGTGGTCCTCCACAGTCTCCTGCATTCCAGAACCTACCCCTCCAAAACTGCCAACTTCATTTATTTACGATGAGCTTGACTCAAAACGCAAGCAAAACAGAAGTTCCTCCTCTCAGGCCAGTCTTATAGTATCTTCACTAAGCCTTTCGCTCCATTCTACTGCTCTTTCATCAGACCAGACCAGACACAAACTAGTTCAGTGAAGGCATTTGCATCGGCCTCAGTCAACAGCTTTTCATTTGGGAAACTCAAGTAACGTTTTTTTTTAAGTAATGGGGTTACATTTGATTTCAGTGACGAGATTAAGAGATTAAGGAAAGCAGGTTTCCTGGAGCAGACTTCTTCCAGGGCAAATTGCTTTTCCCAGGAGCACTTTTGCCTGAAAGAGATTCCTGACAATGGGGCCTCAACTCCTGAAAGAGCCAATCAACCATGCAGTATGTTATGCCTTTGTCACAACTGCCCTTACAGAAGGATACGGCCTGTCTGAAGGTAAAAAAATGGCAGATCTGTGGGGAGGAGGTGGCCTGCAGCAAATATCATAGAGCCTGGGGATTCAAAATGTTCATGTATATTTTTCCCTATGGGCATGCTCCGGGTGACAGGTCTTAGTGAAGAATTAAAATGCACCGAACGTGGTTCGTGGGTCAGCGGGATCCAGTTTCTGTGTTAAGTCAATGTACAAACACGATCAGGGTTCTTCGGCACGATTTTAGTGTTGAGTAAGGTGCGTTGTGTTGGCAGAAGCGTGTTTTTTGGAGTCGGGGCGCGATTTGAGCGCCGAGGCATGTCGAGAGTTTAAAAATCTGAACTTTAAAAAAGAGAATACGTGGCTTCAATCAATTACGGACTCAGCTTTGGCGAGTGACGTGTTGACGATGCAATCAGCAGATGGAGTCCAAAACCAACATGGAGGAGAACCTGAACATTCTACTCCTGAACTTCAAAATATTTTTCTTTTTCCCACAGAAAAAACAATAAGAACAGTCCTATAATTGTATTCTTGTTTTTATTTCCCCCCTCTAATGCCAGACAGCAAGTTGTCAAACTGGATCACAGAGAAATGGACTCTGGGGCTGAAAGATGCAGCATCCTGCAGTAGCTGGTGAAGCTCACCGTACTGGGAGAGTCTTTGAATGATGTCATGATCTCTTACTCTATGTTTCGTGTAAGAATTTACAGTATTATAAATTAGAGTTCAGCTAAACTAAATTAGTTGTAGAATGAAAACTTTAAAACTATATGAAATATAGGCCTTCACAATGTATCAAAAATGGATCATCATCGCAATATCAGCCTGTGCGAAACCGTTATTGCAATAAAACGGCATAAACTGCAATAAACGCCAGTCGTTACATAAAAGTATGTAACGACTCAGCCCTACAAACATTTGACCGATCAGTTGGACCCCTTCACGTCAGTGACCAATTTAATTGAGCCATTTGAGTTAGAAACCCGCCTCCTAAGTAGACACAGGTCATTCAGAGTTTATTTCAAGTTACATTAAGATTTATTTAAATAAAACTCCTGCAGAGAGAGAGAAATGATGGATTAGTTGTTTGTTATTTGTTTTTTTGGTTTTGCTATTTGTTCATGTATCCCAACCTATGTTGTCATGGCGATATTGCATATTGCAAGTTTCCTTAGTATCGTGCTGCCTTAATATTAATCCATATTTTAATCTTGAAAATCAAAATCAGGTCAATTCTGTCGTTGGGTTGGCGTTCATTCAGGCCAAAATTATTCCCTGCTCAGGTTGCTGAAGTTAACAGTAAACAGGCGGTTGAGGAGACGAAACAAATAAACAGGTAACATTCAGGTAACATTGCATTTCAAGCGGCTGGATGGCTCAGCTGTCTGCATGCAAGACTCGTTTAGTTTAAACCAGTTTGGGTACCTAAACAAGAACCTTCATGCTATGGCCTAACTATGTAGCTGCAAAGGGGCCCAAGTCTGGGTCTCCCTGTGCTAGTCCCCAGTCCAAATAAAACACAGGGTTGTGTCAGGAAGGGCATCAAGTGTACCACTCTCTGCCAAACCAAATGTGCGAATAAGTGAAAGCTGATTCTCTGGGGATCCCCCTGATGGGATGCGTCGACAGATGAACAAACATTCAATTCAGTGGAACCAATCAACCCACTAGGGATCCCACAATTCTCAGTTTAAAATCAAACCTTATGTTACACTATTGAACCAAATCGCGAGGAAAGTGTAATGTTGCATTCCTACTGCAAATCAGTATGTTTACATTGAAAGTGTCAAACAAAAGTAAATTAAACATATTTGATATTGTTTTATTACATTTCACTAGACTCAGTAAAAGGTTTTCTTCATTGATAATTGCTTATTAACAAGTTAAAACAAAGATTTCCCGAAGTTTGTGTTTTTTGTTGTTGTTTTAAAACACAAATCATCAAAACAAAACTGTAACGCAAAAATCTGTCAGGAGCTGGTGGTGGAGGACCCAAAAGGCAGGAGACCAGGCTTGTTGACAGAAAATATTACATTTATTTAAATAAACTGAAAAAGACAAATCCCGTGGAGAAAAAATAAGGTGACACAACAGAGCAGATGACCTGAGAAGGATGAGCTGAAAACCAGACACTTAAATAGGCTGAGGGCAATTAACTAAAATGACGACAACCGTGGATCATGATGGACCGGGAAACAGTCTGACTGAGGGCGGCTCTGAACATGACCAAAAACCACAATAACCAAACAAAACCACAGAACCTTTAAAAAATTACGGTTTGAACCAAGTCGAAGGAAAAGTGAATCGTTTTATCAGTCTCTCCGTCCATCCATCCATCTTTCCATCCACACAATTAATGATCTAATAATGATAATAATCAAAGTCACCTTTGAATCTCTATTTGGAACCATGCTCTTGTTGTTGAAAGTATTTTTTTTTGTTTTTATTTAGTGGGTTTAAAGAAGTTTGTCTGTATTTTGCGACATGCTGGTATGTGGATGGGGGTGTGTTGGGGTGTTTTTCTGCGTCTGCATGTTTGTGGTGCAGCCAGGGTTAATGGGACAGGCTCCTCTGCCACATCTAGTCCTTCTGCCATCTCTATACGAAGGAGATCCACGTTCTAAACAAATCAGGTCACCGCAGCCTTTTAACGGCATCCTTTTTTCTGAAGGTTCTGACATGGCTTCCTTTATGGTTTCCTAGTGATTGAACATTGTATTTAAATTTAGACTTTAACAGACCACATGCTGGTTCTGACTGGATTCCAACACATTTGAAGTCTATACATCTCCATGACTCCATTTCTGTCTGCTGACTCCGCTGGATCTTCATTTTCAAATGTATTTCCCAGACACTGATTTGACACTTGCACACAGTGAAAGCCATCCTCCTGGGAATCTCATACACAAATTCCTTGTTCTAATTTAAGAAGTGACACAGTTTCTCCCCACTACGGTTGATACGTAGATCTCACTCACAGTCTCCATGTTTTTCCTTTTCGTCTTTCCATTTCCACATCTCACACCTTTCTTTTTTCAAAGTCAAGCTCCAAAAGAGCATTGCCCACCGTTGTGTTTGGATGCCCTGATGCATGTCTGCTCGTCCCTCTAGAGTTTCCAATGGAACTTAAAGATGTCATAGCTATTTGCTTAGTGCAACATATTGAAAGTCAATACTTTAGCACGTATAATGTGATTACAAATCAGTTCCTGTGCCATTTAGGGCTTTTCAGTTACAGGATCAGTAAACCAAGCAAACAGCATTTGGGTTTTAAATGTTAGACCAACATTTCTCAATAACACACCTAATGTTTTTGCCTGTTTCTGAACAGTGGCAACGTAATACAAAAAAAACCTTAGAGCCAGGCTATGAAGTAGAAGAATATTAGAAGAACAATGGAACAGGGTCCAAAAGTTAAACTTTTTTTCTTTTCTTTGAAGATACCACTCCAGGTTTCCCCTGGTTTTACATTCCTTGCAAAAAAGCAAGTTTGTTGTTTGTAAGATTTTAATACAATTGTATAACCAAACCAGTAACATTTGCTCCAAGTGTGCTGGTGTGTTTGCATCCATTTAGTCAATGCAGAAAACTACTAGTCACATAATCCTTTAACACCGTAGATGTGTGACACCTAAATAACACACGCTCTGTGACATGCCATAACTATTCAACCATTTACACAATCAACGTGAATCAACTGATTTACGTTGATTGTGTAAACACTTTTCTACTGTATTGCAACTCAATGCAAGGCTGCTTTTCTCCACTTTAGAATCTGCTGGAATTATGATAATTGTGTAAAGGGCTGAAGAGTTACAGCAATGGAAAGAATGTAAACATTGGAGGTAAAGCCCTGGGTGTTAAAGGGTTAAAGGAAGAAGTTTTCATGAGTTCATGAAGACCCCTTTTTCAATTATTTGCTAAAATGCTGCTGTAAGTAGGTTTTTATAGATTTGAAGTCAAGTTTTGCCAGACCATGTGGCCAATGGTGTCGTTTGCGCCTGCTATCCCCCATCAACCACAGTCAAGCTCATTCATCTCACCTCTTCTCCCCTGCATGTGTACTCCTCCACCTCTGTCTCTTGTTGCTAGATCATAGTAGTTTGTTTACTCGTTCCAGCATCATCGAGTTCAGTCAAGTTCATGTTCCTTACTCTGCTACATCCTCGACCACATCACTGCTGCCTTGTCCTCGGTTACTACTGTCTTCAACCTAATTAATTGTTTACCCAGTTCCCGTCCTCGACCAGGCGCCCCTTTGAATGTCCCTGTTATCCAATCCATTTCATGTTTTTGATCACATCATTGGTAGTACCCACGCCGTCAACTTAGCATCTTCACTTTCTACTGCTCTCTTTGTTTGCACCTCTGCTGTTTGATTTTTTTCACTACGAACCCTGTCATGCGAAACTGCAAGTTAAACAAACTTTCCACTCTCTGCTTGGATTACAGACTCTTTCTAAGGTCAATACCTGGAAGACTTTACTGCCCCCCTTTAGGAAGCCTAAGATTTACTCCTGCCATCATATTTCATTGTTAAATCTGAAGACCTATCTTGTCCTATGCTTTTTCTGGGTTGTCAGTTTTCTCAGTGTTCAGTGCTACAAATGGTTGTCTGCGCATACAATGATCAATATGCGTGCAACCAAATCCATTAGCGACTGCCTGGAACCTTGACATGACTGGAAAGACTAGGGGTTGATGGTATCGAGTCCTGTGAAAATGGCGAAGAAGACCAAAAGAACTGGCTTCAAATGGTCCTTATTCACACCAATGACTCACATGACCTCAGGCTTCATTCGTCTGTCACATACAGTCTGTGAGCTTTGGGTTGTTCTGTAAAAGTGCAAAGAGGGAACTGAGGGTTGATGCGAAGATGATGAGGTGTTTTTAAGGAAAGTAGTGTGGTCGAAGGGAAACAACTTTTCCCTGGAAGCAGTTAGACCTTGAGAAGAGATTCTGGAATCACTGCTTAGTCCATGTCTCCACTCCAAACAGAGCTTGATTGTCTGCATGTCAGTGGCCTTATCCTCTGTAACACTGTCTGATCTACATCGGTATCTAAACTGCCCAAAGACTAATAACAAAGGGCTAAATAACATCCATGTGTGAACACATGGGGAAGAACCTTGTCTGTAATCAAAACTATGCTGTTGGTCAGGGCCACTCGTGAGGACAATTCTGATTTCTGACTGAATAATTGGTGCATTTTTACATGTAAGAAACACAGAAAGAACCTGGATGTTGTTTCCACAGTGTTTCCTCTTTGATATTTTTAGTGGTTACTTTCCTGTATATCAGTTAATTCAGACTTAAAAAACCCAGCTATAAAGCGAGTCAAAGAAATCTTTTCTTCTGGAAACAAATTGGACAACCTATAAGGAGTGCAAGGAGGTCCTTTTGTCACGGTGGTGGGGTGGCTCGAGAGCCGGTTGGACCCAGATGCAGAGGCAGGAGGCACAAAGTTCCGGGGCAAGGGGCTTAATTACAAACACAAACGAAAAGAGCAGGATGTAAGAACAGAAACAAAAAAACTCACTGTGGCGTGGCGTGGCGTGGCGAGAAACATGGAACATGGCATTACAAGACATGAACACCAGAACAGGAATAATGGACCAACACAGGAGGAAGGCAGAGACAAGACTTAAATACAGACAGGGCAGACAAGACACAGGTGGACATGATCAGGGCACATGGGGACCAAAGGAAGTAAAACTCAAGAAACCAGACAAGACAGGAAACAGAACTTAACCATGACATAACGAGACAGAAAGCAAAAACCAAAACAAAAGAAACTCAAACCATGACACCTTTGCTAAGAAGCACTCTACAGTAAAACGTACATCGGAGAAACAGGACGCACCTTCATCACAAGAAAACTGGAACATCAAAAAGAATGTGAAAAGGAAACAAAAAAATACTAACGAGAGCCAGACGACAACAGGCAGTACAAGAAAATATGAAATCAGCCATAACGAACCACTGCAGGCAAGAAAACCACATCATGGACTGGGAAAATGCCAAAGTACTCCGCACTGAAGACAACAGACACCGCAGATGGATCATGGAGGCGGTGGAGATAAGAAAGCGAGCCCATACTTCCATGAACAGGGATGAGGGGGCCTTCCTGCTCTCCCACACCTGGAGCAACATCCTCCAGCAAAAAACGGACATCAAGGGGCGGAGTCACTTGTCAAAGTTTGACAGGTGACTCCGCCTCAGTCACAATCAGCTGTTTTTTAAAGACGTCACACACCACCACCTGATGACGACCCTGATGAATGTGGAAGACATTCCACCGAAACATGTCGGTACGTTTTACATTACAAAACAAACCAGTGTCTGATAAAAAATCAATTAAATACGCAGTATAATTTTATAGACGCAATCTTTGAATCACTCTACAGTAAAGTTATCACCAACTAAATTTATTACAATTAATTCATTTGTGGAATCTTTTTATATGTCTGATATCATGCTTTCCTCACTCTCACATAAATTTCAGGAACATTTCAAAAACATCTCAGAAAGATGGAAATGTATCATTCACCGCCACTTTGTCTGTTGCAGCTGGTAGACCAGTGGTGCTCAATAGGTTGATCGTGAAGGACATATGGGTAGATCGTGGGTTATCAAAAATAAACAAACAAACAAACAAACAAAGTTTAAAAAATGCTGTCAGCAAGTAATCATCCTCACTGTAAGGTGGGCTGGGTGATTAAAATGCTAAATAAATATATAGAGAATTAAGTCAATCGTCATAGACTTTTATTTTGAAAGGTCCAAAATGAACACTGGCCAGTTCCAAGCAGTTTCTCCTCTTTGCCGATTAAAAATGATGAATATACATTTCTCTTAAGAGCGAATACTTCACATTTGACAAAAATACTTATTTGGATTACATCGTGGTATACATAGGTATCGCCTGGTATGGAAAAAAAAACTATTTTGTGATATAAAAAATTCTATACCACTCAGCACTACCGTGAAGGACATCACTTGATTAACAGCCAATCGAACATCTTCTGAGACAAACTGCACATGCATGTTTAACTACACTGAGCGCACATTCTTCTTGCAATCGGAAAGTCCCTACTCCGGACCACACCGGCCCATGGGAAAGTTTATTAAGGCCCAGTCCGGCCCGCGTGCCTCCTTGATTATAAGCGAGAACGAGACGCCCAGTCTGAACCAGCCTTCCTGCCATGGCGCCTGCTGCCAGGTCTGCAGTTCCCGTCCAAGGGATACAAGTCCACACAGGCAGCAGTGTTGCCCAAATTCACGCTCCCCACGGAGCAGGAGCCGCTTAAGTCGGCCGCGTTTTAAAGAAAAGTCATGCCCCCCCCCCCCGTACACGGCACAGCATGATACGCAATTTTTGCTACTTTTGTTTTCATTTAAAAAAAGCCTTATTTGTTTTGTACTAGCACAATAAAATTAATACAAACAACAAAGCTATCTCCTCACAAAGATTTGTGTATTCTTACCGTGTAGTTTTTGAATTATTTGTACATAAACATAGCATTTTTGGCTGAAGATATAGTAGAAGTTATAAACTTAGAAGTTGAATAAAGTGACTTTAGTGCATAATTCCTTGACTAGTATAACTGTTCCACACATTCTACACTGTCAGCTCTCAGAGATTGATGTAGTTTTGCTGAATAGTTTTTGAATTAATACTACATAAACATAGCATTTTAGACAGAACAAAGCCTACATACTGTAAGTTTTCAACTTTGAAGTTGAATTTAAAGTTTATATATACAGTGAGGTCAATAACTCTTTGATCACCCTGTGATTCAGCAAGTTCTCCCACTTAGAAAACATGGAGGGGTCTAAAATTTTCATCATAGGTGCATTTCCACAGTTAGAGACAGAATCTGAAGAAACATTCAGAAAACACGTCGTACGATTTTTTTAAAACAATTTATTTGTATATTACTGTGACAAATAAGTATTTGATCACTTGGGTTAAACAACTTTAATATTTGGTATAGAAGCCTTTGTTAACAATTACAGAGGTCAAACGGTTCCTGTAGTTCATCACTAGGTTTCTACACACTGCAGCAGGGATTTTGACCTCCTAGCTTAAGAAGAACAACACCTAAACAGAAAAATCATGTTTTAAAAGGCCAACTCTATAATAACTTTTGTTTATAGTGGTCTTCAATCTCAGTTTCACCAATAATTTGTAAATAGGCAGAACTTAAGGTGTAGCCATCATGTGTTTGATGTTATGCTGGATTTTTTCTCACTTTTTCTTTATTCTGCTGTATTTAAGGATTTGTTATTGAAAGGCAATCTGAATTTACAAACAGTAACAAAGATAAAATCACAAGTTCTCTGTCATTCGAAGCATCCAGTTCTTTTCCATAGCATCAGTAAGGTGACACTAGAGCCCACTGACTATTTTAAAGAAGGTGCCATTGTTCAGCTGTTCCCAATCAGGCAGACAGACTTTCCATTACTAATCTTGTCTGGTCCCTCATAAGGAAATAGCAGGCATGCATTTGTATACATATAGACTTCACCTATATAAAGCAGTTTTTAATATATGCTTGTATCTGTGGAGGCTCCAATGGCATGGGGGTTGAAAATTGCACACCACTTCCATCCTATTTTCCACTGTAGCTACCTACCTCCTACAATCACTGGCCACTTTATTAGGTGCACCTGTCCAATGGCTCATTCACACAAATTTCTGAGCAGCCAATCAAATGGCAGCCCCTCAGTGCATTTAGGCACTTAGACATGGTCCAGACCAGGGATCGGCAACCTGATCAGTTTCCCACTGAGATGAAAGCACAGTAGGGGTGTTAGAAAAAATGGTTGTGCCGATATATCGCGATAGTTCATTTGGCAATCCTTGCATTGATTCAAAATGTTGTCAGGATATTTATTTAATTATTTATTTTAATTATTTTTATTCTTTATGAGCGTGATGTTTCCTTTGATCTTTTGTTCATTTTCCACAACCTTGAATAGAATTTTCCATCTGTCAAAACAAATTCGATTTGATGCAGACTCGTTTCTATCTTTTTTTCTTTAAATCCAGTAAACCAGATAAATTATATTAATTTTATGGATGAGAACTATTTTTTATTAGGAAGCAGCTGCTAGTTTGTTGCGGGGTCTGGAATCATAAGCGGTGAGTCTAAGCCCCGCCCCCTCTACCTGTTCTTTGTTTCCCCCCGTGTGCACACGCTGGAGGGGGGCTCCAGCGTGTTCTACACAGACCGCGCAAGATACGGCCATCGTAGCACCAAGGTGACAGGATAGTAGTAGCGCCCTAACGCAAATTTAATTCATTTTAAGTGGAAATGGGTGGTTTTTAATCTAGGGGGAAAAAAGGCTTTTTGGGGGGCGCTCATGTGTCCCCTACGAGATCGCCACTGACTGTCTTTCCATCCCATAACAGACTCTGGTCGTGTTCACAGCTGCAGACACGCCCCCTCCGCGCGTTCACGCCGCTCTCTTCCTCCTGTCTGTTCGTACTACCTGACGGTGTTAAAGCCACCACGACAATCTTAGAATATGATAGTTATTTTACAAAAACACAGAGAGCCGCAGCACAGGGAGGAAAGAGCCGCACGCGGCTCTGGAGCTGCCGTTGCCGACCCCTGGTCCAGACGATCTGCTGCAGTTCAAACCAAGCATCAGAATGGGGAAGAAAAGTGGTTGTCTATGAACGGGCCTGGTGAAAGCATGGATCCATCCTGCCTGTATCAATGGTTCAGGCTGGTGGTAGTGGTGTAATGGTGTGGGAAATATTTTCTTGGCACACTTTGGCCCCTTTAGTACAGAATGGGCATGTCTATCACTTTATGACCACAGTGTACCATCTTCTGATGGCTGCTTCCAGCAGGGTAATTGGCATGTCAGAAAGGTGGAATCGTCTTAGACTGGTTTGTAGAACATTACAATATGATCTCAACCCAATAGATCACCTTTAGGATGTGCTGGAACGGTAGATTGGCATCATGGATGTGTAGCCGACATATCTGCAGCAACTGCGTGATGTTGTCACGTCAACATGGACCAAACTCTCTGAGGAATGTTTCCAGTATCTTTGTTGAATCTATGCCGATGAGTATCAAGGCAGTCCTGAAGGCAAAAGGGGGTCCAACCCAGTACTAGCAAGGTGTGCCTAATGAAGTGGCCGCTGATTGTACTTTTCACTTGCTTGGTTATGATCAAGACGAAGGGACATAGAATTGGGGAAGAAAACGATGGATGCTATAACGTGTGCAATAAAGTTTCTGTTGGTCGTTATGAAAATTTCTTCTAAACAGGAAGCACAGAGCTTCCTGGGTTAAATCAAAACCCATTGGGGCTAATCTCCTATAAGAAGACATTTGGGTGTGAACCTCCCCTTCTTGTAAGCTGTTAGTGTTGATTTAAAATCTGGTTTCTTTGGATCAAAATCCATTTTCTCTTTGTGAAGGTGCAGGTCTTCGGTTAATCTAAAAGTCCATGACCAGTTTTAGCATTTTTACTACATAAATTCCTTGTTGTTCCAGCAGTCTGTGTTCAATCCTATTGTTTTGGTGGCGACCGTGGTGCAGCGGTAGGGCGGTCGACGTCTAATCAGAGGATTGCAGGTTCAACTCCCTTCTTGCCTGCCCATGTTTCAAAGTGTCCTTGGGCAAGACACTGAACCCTACCTTGACTCTGGTGGAAGGTTGGTACCATTGTTCGGCAGCAGAGCGGTCACCAGTGTGTGAATGTTTGTGACTGTACAGTGTTTTGGGCCTTCAAGGAAGGTAGAAAAGCTCTATATAAGTATGGTAGTGAAGCCTGGATTTATTCAGTTTACCATTTTCTTCTACATCGTTTGGTTTTGTAAATGTTTAACATCTCTTTGTCAAGGTTTCACGCATTATTTTATTTACTGGTTTTTACTGTTAAGCTTGAGTTTTGACACTTTTGACTTGGCAGGACATCTGCATTAATTGAAAAGATACGTTTTAATATTGAAGGTTGTTTTTTTGGTGTCAAACATTTTTATGTGGAGAAAATGAGGAATGAATCAAAAGAGACACATCTTTGGCATGTGGAGGCCCTGCAAGACACAGAAAGAAATTCAACTGTACCAATAAGAAAGAAATCTAATATAAGTTGCACTGGAGTAAAAGTTGCACTTTTGAGAGAAATTTATTGAACAAAAAAAGGGGAACAGGAATGAAAATTTAACCTTTGATTAACCAGTGCATTAATGAATCATATTAATGCAATGGATGGCAATAATAGACTGAATATATGCATGCTTCACTACCATAATAGTCTATGTAAACGGACACATTTGCATGTTTCTGGCCTCCGCTTTCAAAACCTTTCCTGCCACTACACACGTTTTTTATTCCGTTTGTGGGCTCTACGGACAAAACACGTGACCATTGAACTCGTTGGAAGTGAAACTAGTTGAACTGTGACCAATCAGGGACTCACCTTTGGTAGTGTCGTATGGATGGCGCCTTTTTAAAACACGGAAGTTCCAATCGTTTGAAAAAGATATCATGAATTAGAAATTAATAATTATAATTATACTTAATTATATGACACCAAGTCTTTCATGTATCGGAATAGAGCTGTCAAAGAAAAAGTCTGGAGAGAGATTCACCAGATTTGCACCACTTGGACATTTCACATCAAGCCTTATCCAACAGTAGTTGCTGGACATGCTGTAGTATTGAGAAGATCAGTGTGAATACCGTATCCTAAAAGTGCGTACGAAAACCTACATTCAGTTAAAGCAACGCAGAGGATGAAGAATTCAATGAATTTAGTGATTTTAAGTGTTATAGTTAAGCTGGCTTGTTTTTCAACTATGGTTATCTGAATAATTGTTCATATGTATCAGATTACTTCTATGTTTCATATAGCCAAATTAGTATTAATGTGTAAATCTATGTATACATCGGCCATGTGTGTCGCACCTGGCGTAAAAACTTAGCGGCGCGTCTTCTTCTGCGTTGTTAATACTGACACTCACAGCTACAGTACCCTCTAACTAGCGGTTGTTGCTTTTTATTTATCTATTTAAATCACATACGAGTCTCGCCTGAGCACAATTCCTGTCCTCGGCCAAAGTATGCAAAAAAATATATATATACGCAACTTTTTCTCTGAAATATACAGTGCTTAAATAACCAAAGGTGTCCTTTGGAAACTCCAGCAGATATTGGTGATGGATGCAGGTTTTGTGCTTTGCTCAAGGTCATCTTAATTTGTAGACTGCCAATGCAAAAATCAAACCTCCAACTGGGGTGTACCAAATGACTGCTACATCTACAGAGGCTGCAGACATGGAGCTCAACATGAAGTCCTGTTTTTGGATCAGATGTGCATTTGATGAACAGAAGGCGTCTGCAGTTTGCTTTCATGTTCTAATTTCAGCACCAAATGCAACGTAAATCACAGGAAGGTAAAAAAAAAAAGTCCTGCTTGAGTTTGATTCTACCCATCGTCTTGTCTGTCAGGATTAAACCTGTCCAGCTGAGTTGATGTCAACTTGGACTTCTCTACAAAACGGTGTAGCTTTGAATCTCTGAAGCCCACTGACTCCCAGCATCCTCTATATGAAACCTTTTTCTGCCTCCCCCTCTTTTTTCCGCCCTCTTTTCTGCCTTCCACGCAGCTGTCACAGCTATTAATAAGCGCAGCCTGCCATACAGAACTTCTTTCCGTCCTCAATCCCAGCCTTGCTCTCTCTTACAGCCCCCCAACAGACTCCACTTCTCCTCTGTTGTTGTGGCGGTGGCTAAGTTTAGACAATGACTGCAGACAAAAGTGGACCAAAATGAGACTTCATTTATGTTTTTTATTTCTTATAAGTGTCTTTACCCCCACCCCCAAAAAAATAAACTCACACTGTAAACAGTCTAATCTTTACACCATGAGTTTTGTTGAAGAACATGAAATGATCTTTGTTTCTTCTAATGTATCATTTCATTTGGGAACTCCAGTTCCTGTGGCTGTTGCTTTGAGATTTTCTCCATTGGGTTTCATATTGTCAATAAAAAAAAACGAAAAAAGTCAATAAAACTTCAAAGGGATAGATGTAAAAAACAAAATAAATTAATCACTTATAAGTTTAAAAATAGTTTGTAAATCTTTTTTGTTTCCTAAAACGTATATTTTCCAAAGAGAATTTTTAACAAATGGAACTATTTGTTTATATAAAACACATTTTTGCCTATATAAGTGTAATCTTTTATTTGTATTTTTTAATTAACCTCAAATGACTGATTTTTAACTCTGCACAAATTATTTTTTTCATTTCTTCTTTAGAATTATATCTGCTAGATTAATTTTTTTTAAAAACTACAAACAAAACCACGTTTTTTCTTGCCTATGTACACAAGGAAGACCCAAAAATATTCAGCATTTCCTGAATCAATCTATTATTCTTAGCAATTTATTCAACATAATTTATTATTTCAAGGTTCCATTTTAAACCAATTTTATTTGCCTTACGTTCCCCATAACGAGCAGTTTAATCTGAAATACTGTGGACCTTTCTCTAATGAGATCCTAAATATGGGCATCAATGAACTGGTATTGTATTGGTATTGGTATTGGAATTGTATTGGAATTTATTTATTTCAAGCAATAATAACATTAAAAAAAACTAAAGAAGAAGAAAACAAAAGAGATATTTATCTTTCGATATGAAATTTGGTATAATTATTATTATTATTATATAATAATTATGATTTATTAATTATGTGAATGATATATAGGGTAGTTTCTATGTTACCGCAGTTATCAAAGATATTGGAAAAAATGTTCATAACCAGATTAAACTCTTTCATGGAAAAGCACAAGATACTGGACAAAGGACAGTATGGGTTCAGGTCAAATCGATCAACATCACTGGCCCTGATGAATGTAATAGAAAATATAACAAATGCAATTGATAATAGAAAATATGTAATCGGGGTATTTATTGATTTAAAAAAAGCTTTCGACACAATTAACCACGGTATGTTAATTAATAAATCGGAACGGTATGGCATTAGGGGGTTAGTGCTAGACTGGATCAGAAGCTATTTGAGAAACAGAAAGCAGTTTGTAAAGGTTGAAGGTGCTTGTTCCCAATGTTTGGACATTGTTTGTGGTGTCCCTCAGGGGTCGGTTCTGGGACCAATATTGTTTATTTTATATATAAATGATTTATTTAAGGTTTCTAACAAAATACGGCTAGTTCTATTTGCTGATGATACAAATGTGTTTTGTGATGGGGATGATCTGCAGCAACTCATAGAAATTGTTAAGAAAGGGATGGAAAAACTGAAGCTGTGGTTTGATGTAAATAAGCTTTCACTAAATTTAAGTAAAAGAAAATTGATGTTATTTGGTCACCAGAAGGGTAAAAATATTAACATTGACATGCACATAAATGGGGTGAAACTTGAAAGAATTTATGAAAATAAATTTCTTGGGGTCATAATTGATGACAAACTTACCTGGAAAGCACATATTAGCTACATACAAGCCAAACTATCCAGAAGTATTTCTGTCTTAAATAAAGCTAAACTGGTTCTGGACCACAAATCACTCCACATGTTATACTGTACATTGGTTTTACCATATTTTTCTTATTGTGTTGAGGTTTGGGGAACCAATATAAAACAATGTTACATTCACTTTCAATACTTCAAAAGAGAGCAATACGAATCACACACAAAGTCAATTACCTTGAGCACACAAATAAATTATTCATAGAATCAAAATTACTCAAATCTTTCGATCTAGCAGAGTATTGTACCGCTCAAATAATATTCAAGGCCGAAAACAATTTATTACCGACAAATATCCAAAGGTTATTTATTAAAAGAGAGGAAAAATACAATTTTAGGGAAAAAGATATACACGAACAAATAAAAAGAGATTCTGTGTTTCAATTTGTGGAGTGAAGTTGTGGAACAGAACCAGTAAATGCTTGAAACAATGTCCAAACATAAAAGAACTTAAATATAGATACAGAAATAGGATCATGGATAAATATGTGCAAATACAAAAAAATACAGAATGTCAGCATTTATAAATCTCCATACTTTGACAATACGTTTTGTTATTCATTTGCATGTTTGGAAATGAAAATTACATGTATATATGTACATGTACACTTGGGTAGGGCACTGGACTTTGATGGTGGGAGTACTGGGTTTAGTTGGGAAAGTAAGGATTTAAGGTAAAGGGGGTGAAAGTTTATAAGATTTTTCTTCTTCTCACTCTCTTTTGGACTTGTGTTTATATAATTTTGTCTTGTTTTGTTTTATATAATTTACTTGCCTTTTTTTTGTTGTTGTTTTTTTATAAGTTTTGTCTCAATTTTGTCTTATTTTGTTATTTTACACTTGTTTTCACTAGTCCAAAATAAAAAAGACTACTACTACTACTACTACTAATGATGCCCCTATAATTACTCTTGACCATAAATAAACCTATTTTTACTGTACATACACTACATGACACATTAAATGTGTTAAATATGAAGCTCTTCAACAATAAAAGGAGTGGAAGGAAGTAAACATATACCCACCCCCATTATGCTCATAATTAATTATAACCTAAAAATGACTAATTACAAACTAATAGACAACCAAAGAATACAAAATCATTGATTTAAAGGAAAATGGATGCACTGATTCATTTATTCATTGAAAATCCAGCCCTACTTATGAAAAAAACCTATAATCCTGGCAACCCCTTGATGGGTAAAAATCTCAGAGATTCTGTTTTTGTAACCCCGCAGTGAGATGTAGTCATCTAGTTCAAATATAGTCAATCATTGGTTCTTCGTCAGGGCTGCTTTTTTCCTACCTCTTGGATTGTTATGGTCCTTTTTAAGAAATAATATTTCCCATCTATGAAGTTTGACTCCCCATGACTCGGATCCAGGGGCGGAGCTACAAGCAAAAAAGCTCTGCCCCACACTTGCCCACCCCAATTTTTGGGTGAAAAATAGTATCATTATTGAAAACGATTGAGAAAATAATCAACACAAGCTTCTTTAAGCGTTGCAAAAATAACAAAAGCAATATTTTTAAATAAAATGAAAACAAAAGGAATAAGAAAGCTGTCAGAAATGCGTATATTTAATCCTTTCATTTGTAATGGCCTTCCACTCTAGTGTTTTGTCTGCCCCCCCCCCCCCCCCCCCCCCCAATATAAGAGTCAAAAGTTCCCTCCATTTTCCTCTGCACACTGCACAGTCGTGCAGGCTATCATTCAAAGATTCCCTCCGATGAAAATGGTGCTTTTGTGTTTTCAACATCCTTTTGTGGCATTTTGCTTATGATGGAGGACATACATAAAGAAAATGCCTCTTACAATTACATTTCTGTTTTTTTTTTTAATTTAAATGAGAGCTTTTATGAGGCGACCGATGCCGTGATGCTGTGGCTGGAGATCTGCCCGACACGCTTGATGCGCTGAACTTCAGAAGAGCAACAATGTGTGTGGAGGCAGTTGTGGGCCACCTGTTGGGCTGCAGGCTGCCATTTCTGTTCAGCAGGGTATGGTAGTCGGGGTGAGAGGATCAGCGTCGATTTAAAGGCTCACGGGCAGCTGTGAGTGTGTCTATGTCACGCCTGTCACTTTCTCCGTCCCCTTCCAAAGAAAACCTCCCAGAAAAAACTCACACTTCATTTTTTCTGACATGAGCTCTGGCAGGGGAAGCTGCAGAGAAGGTTGACTTTCCTTGACCTCGTCCAGGTTTTGACTGACTGAGCGGCCTGGAGCTTTGTGTCTCTGCCGGCATTTTCCTTCTCACAAGTTGTCAGGGATTTGACAGTGTTCAGTCCCTGTACTTTAGCACATTATTGTTCTGTTGTAGTTGCCGTAGCTCAGCGGTGTATGTTTTTATTTCTTACTGAAAATGTGCAATAGATTCTTTATTGAAGGCTCTCCTTCTTTGCTTCAAAATATGTAGATTGGAGTCTCGGGACTCAAATCGGGCCAAAGAACAAATATAGTGGGACAAAAAAGTATCTCAGTCACAGATTCTGCAACTTAACAGAAATCTGTAATGTTCATCATAAATGCACTTCAAAAGATAGAGACAGAATGTAAAAAAAGAATGGATTGTTTTTGAAGTTTTCAGTTTTAAAACACAATACAAACCAATTCAAAACCCAGTCCCCCACCCCCTCCTGCTGTCAGTTGCATATACACCAATATCAATTTAGTAAAGAAAATATAAGGAAATAAAATTGAAAAAAGGGGGGGGCTTCCTTCTGTCACACTAACAAAGTTTAGAAATGGTCTCCATACCTTATAAAATGTTCTGATCGTCTCACAGTAAATCTTATTTTTTCTATTTTAAGATGGTAAAGCACATCTGGAATCCAAAATGATAAAGTGGGGGGGGCAGTCCACCGTGGTCTTTTTAACAAGACCCTCTGGGTCTCATTATCTGTAGGCTGGATGCCCTGTAGTCAACCAACAGGTGTGGCGTGCCCAAAGCAGTGCAGTAAGATTTGAATAAAAGCATTTTTAACAAAATCAGAACATGAATTAACCCTGCATGTGAGAGTGTTTGCCTGAGCACATACTAGAGCTCATTTCAGATGTCATCATCATCATCATTAGGCCTGCACAATAAATCGCAAATTTATCGCAATATCAAGCCGTGCAATACGCGCAGGGCTCGACATAGCCATTTGTCCGCTGGCCCGGTCCTGTTTTTCGAGCAGTGCGGACCACAAGACTTTACTTTTCACTTGTCCGCTCGGGCCACTAAAATATCTAACGGTTTATATATTCTTCACCTTTTTTAATAAAGTAAATTTTGCGAAAACGTGTAGATTTACCTCGTCTTCATAATTTAGTTTTTCTGCTAGTCCTGTGTTCAGACTTCAAGGGTTTCTATGGGAAACCTTTGATCACTTCTCCTTCTCTCCCGCCTGCGCGCGCACGGCTTTCACTGCCGAGCACCACGCGGCACGCGCTCACTACTTTTTTTTTCAAACTTTATTGAATGTAACAATTCAATACAAAACAATGTTAAACAGCAACAACGAAGGCACAAGCCAGTGGGTTATTATTACATTTGATTATAAATCCGACACCGTCACTGAAGAGAGACTGAAGCATGTCAGAGATGTGGAAGACATGGCAGGAATAGATAGGGATATGTTAGATGAAGTAATGGGTATAATCAGTAGTATGGACAGCAAGATATTTAATGAATGCATTGAAGATGAAACTGTATGCACTAAGCTTTAAGCTGAATGTCAAAGAATCAAAGGCAACTCCAAATACCTGAATCTCAGACTCAAATGCAGTAGAATGTTAAACTACTTAATTTTGTTTTTCTTTACAACACTGTAAGCAGTAAGTATTTCTAGTTAACTGAATGATCTCAGTTAGACCTGCACAATATGAGGAAAACTCGCGATATGCCATATCAGAGATTAAAATTGCGATAACGATATAATTTGCGGTATATAAACAAACAGCAAAATAACCAAATAACCATTCCCAGTTTAAAAATTATACTCCAAATGACCCTCGTTGACATAGGTGACAAACATCTAACATAACAGGGCTCCATCTGATTGGTCAACAATGTGAAGGCGTCCATCCGATTGGTCAAATGCATTAAGGGATTTATTTGATTCGTTAAATGGTTCAAGCTGCCATTAGATTGTTTTAACACATTTAAGGTTTATGATTTATTGCGATATTTGCCGTTAGAAGCACCATGAAAACTTCTGAACTAGTGTTACCTACTACACACAAGTTTGATATGGTCTATTTTCAGTCATTGAAAAGTGTAGAAATAAGTGATGTCACCAGAATGCACCAAATTGCACCATATTAAAAGTTTCCGGGGGGGCATGCCCCCGGACCCCCCTAAAGTTGCAAGCACCTGCGGAGCGGCGGGTCCCGCTATGCGCGGTGTCGGGCCAGTAACTTTCAGGCAGGGCCAGTAAGTTTCAAAAACTACTGGCCCTGAGGGCCAGTGCAAATTTCTGGGCTATGTCAACCCCTGACGCGTATCGTACAAGATGGCAAAAATTGCATTAAATGGTCACCTAAGATGTGGCAAAACAATCTTATGGCAGCTTGAAGTATTTAACAAATCAAATTAATCCCTTTATGTATTTGACCAATTGAATGGAGCCCTTCACGTTGTCGACCAATCGAATGGAGCGCTTTTATGTTAGATGTTCACCTCCCATGTAGACTAGGGGGAATTGGAGTATGACTTATGTGGACTCCTATTTAAATTAAACTGTTAAATTAAACTGGAATTGAAGTTTTTTTTGTTGTTGCTATTTGTTCATGTATCGCAAGTTATATCGTCATCGCAATATTGATCAATAATATCGCAAATCGCAAGTTTTCCTCATATCGTGCAGGGCCGATATGAGGAAACAAGAACATGACCAAAATATTTAACTTTATGACAGAAGTCAAGCTCAGTATTAAATCCTTAAAAAGTAGAAAAATTCTGGAATTCTGGAAAAGGTCTGGGGACAATATGCCCCCTTCCCTAACCCCAATGCTCACACCAAACCTAGACGAAACACTTGATCCCCACCTGACCTGCATTTTCTGATGAGCGTACACCTCAGTTCTTATGTTTTCTTTCTAACCTGTGCTAAACATCCACAGATAGATAAGGCAGTGTTTAGCCTTTGTGTACTCAAAGCTGAATCTGCTCTTGATTCACAATGATTTGAATAAAAAACACTTAGAAAGGCAATTTTGAGCTTATTGTCTTTATATATGTCCTCCATCATCAGAAAAATGCTTTGAGAAGATGTTAAAAAAACATTTTTATCAGGGTGGGTCTTTAAATACAAAAAAGGCAACCAAACCCACAATACTCTATCAGTTACTTTGAATAATAGTTGAGCCTAAAAATGACTAAATATATGGGTTTCAGGTTGTTTGTCTTGTGATATCTTCCAAAGTTTTTGTCCATTGGCTTATTATTCTCATAGCTTCCTTTGTTGTGTTTCTTCTTCCTTCTCTCCATCTGTCCTCCGTTTAATTAAAGAAATCTTATTACTCTCTCTGTCTGCCTCTGTCCTTTTGTAGATCTGAGGGAAAGCAGAGCAGACCCTGTCCTCCTTGACTGAAGAGGAAATCACAACCAGCGCTTTCACCACACCAACACTTTTGACCTTCATCATGCAGCCCTTCCCTTTTTTCTTCTTCTCCCCCTTCCTCCTCTTCCTCATCCCCAGCTGCTCCACGCAGAGTGAGGCTGACTTTATCGTCCAGACAAAAAGTGGTCGTGTTAGGGGTTTCCAGGTGACAGTGCCAGACCAAAGCCGCCCAGTCGTCGGCTTTTTGGGAATACCGTTTGGGGAGCCACCGGTGGGGAAGAGGCGTTTTCGGCCCGCTGAGCCTAAGCGCCCTTGGCAGGGCGTGTACAAAGCCGATTCCTACCCAAATGCATGTTTCCAGTTTGTCGACAAATCTTATCCTGGCTTTCCGGGCATAGAGATGTGGAATCCCAACAGGGAGATGAGCGAGGACTGCCTGTACCTCAACATCTGGGTGCCCTCATCGGTCAAACCACATAATCTGCCAGTTATGGTTTGGATCTATGGGGGAGGTATGTGCTCACAATACTTTTAAATCCTTTTCAGAAAATATTTACTAAGTATCTTACAACGCATGATCTTCTAGCTTACTCTTGGCCCACATGGTACAGTCCAAAGTAAAATGCATCAGGACAAATGTGACATGCAAAATCGGTCGCGATCTGATTGGAATCATGAATCAAGATCAATTGACAGTGATTCTCAACTGTTTATGCTTAATACGTCTTAGTGGTTCCTATATGTTTGTTGTTTTACTGGATGAATGAAAATTTTAATAATATATATACATGTATATATATTATATTTCTATTATTTAAACTATTATTTTGAAAATGAGATCAGAATCAACAAAACACAACAGATAAAAAGACAAAGATTTTTAAAAAATACACAGTTGTCAAGTTTTACTGTCAACTTCCTGGTTAACTTCAGCAGTAAACAAAACATAAACATAACTGTTGCTTTGTGTCATTCTACAACAAAATGTTTTCCACAGTTTTTCAAATCCTTAAAGTTTTTCTGACTACAGTTCCAGTAAACCAACAAATTAAGAGACAGCAGCACCTCAATGAAAATGAAACAACTAGAAAACCCCCACAGTCCTTCCATCTAAACTGACTACAGTATTTTTTTTTTGTGTATTCATCTTATGAATGTGTTTATTTTCAGAACTGATTTCAGTAAACTGAACTTCCGGTTCTTTTTGTTCCATCTATAAAAATGCTTTTACTTTGAAAATGACAAGCTTCACCGACACTTTACTTTGAAGGTTTTTTTTTTTACTTCCGTTCACAGCAGCACAGTGTAGCTTTGTCTTCAAAATCCAACATTATTCTACTGTTTAAGACAGATAATTACATAGCCCGAAGTGTGTTTGTACTGCACTTAGAAAGATAACGAATAAGTGATCCCGGAAGTCTGAAAATATTTGTACTTGAATCTTCGGGAACAGATCGGGAATGTTAGAGAAACAATCTGTACAAGTTTTTAAAATGATGCAACATTTGTGAAGATTTGTTATCTAGCCAAAAGACCGCAGGTTGAACTGGTTGTTTACAGACAAACGAGACCATCCAATAAAACTGTAATTGTTTACCACATGCAAAAACTATACATCAAAGGTGATGCTCCTGAGAAAGTTCAGACACATACACGACTCCAAAAAGCTATGATGTCTAGAGAGAAGTTTATTACTGAGATATGTAACCTTTTCAGGGTTCTACAGTGGTTCTTCTTCGTTGGACGTGTATGATGGTCGCTACCTAGCCAGTGTGGAGAATGTTATTGTGGTATCGATGAACTACCGCATTGGTGCGTTTGGCTTCCTTGCTCTGGATGGGACATCGGAGGCTCCTGGGAATGTGGGTCTGCTCGACCAGAGGATGGCCCTGCAGTGGGTGCAAAACAACATCGCTTCCTTTGGAGGAGACCCCAGACAGGTTTGTTTTTTTTAATTCTGCTTGTTTTTTATTACTTATATGTGTGGAAAATATAGTTATTTTCTTTCAACCTGTCTAACAGGTGACCATCTTTGGTGAAAGTGCTGGTGGTGCCTCCGTGGGATTCCATCTGTTGTCTCCAGGCAGTAGGCCTCTTTTCACCCGGGCCATTCTCCAGAGCGGGGTCCCCAACTGTCCCTGGGCCTCAGTCACCTATGCTGAGGCTCGGAGGCGTGCCACACATTTGGCCAATGCGGTCGGCTGTAATGGAGGCAATGACACTGAACTGGTGGACTGTCTGCGGGGTAAAACTCCACAGGAGCTTATTGATCAGGAATGGCAGGTAACAGCCTTCTTCTTGATTGTCTAAAGACTATTAGTCTAGTTTGTTTGCTCCCCATGTTTGCTTCTTTTGCTGAATTGTCCAAAAGCCATTTTTCAATAGCCCGCTTTTGGGATAGTGTGCTTCTGTAAAATCCAACCTCTGTGTTGCGCCAGGAATCAAAACCAGACTAATTAAACTGGTCCCTCCTTTTGTCATGTTTCTGGAGTTATGGTGCTTCCTGTCTTTAGCTGTCTGCTATCTAAGGTGTTTACATCATGTTGTTCATGCTCACACCAGACTCTGAAATGTCATTGGAATGACCGCTTCCATTGAAAGGCTTTGTAAACGCGCGCATGTGCACATTTCTGGCCTTCGCATGAAAACTCTAGGGTTCACCCATAGCTATGCAGGTTGTTCAACTTGTTCAAGTGTGTGTGTAGGCTCTACGTAGTCTATGCTGCAATTGAACGCGGGCAAAAAGTTAAACCAGCTGAACGTTGACCAATCTGGGACTCGACTTGGTAGTGACAAATGGGTAGCCTCCTTTTCCAAACATGGAAGTACCAACTGTTTAAAAATTGATTATGGAGGGGAAATTAAGAATTACAGTCTGTGCCCAGCCGGAATTATAAGACACAAAGTCTTTCATAAATCGGAATAGATCTGTGTCCTAATATTCTTCATTCTGTTTCTTTATCCTATCCTGACTGCTAGCAATGCAGATTTGCCATCTGTAGAGGACATCTCTAAACCTCTCAACCCTTGCATGCTATTGAATGAACTCCTTTTGGTATCTACAGAGGCCCTTTGGGGCTTTTCAACTACACTAAATGTGAAGGGCTAGGGCTCTAAAAGTAGTAGTTTTTTGTTGATTTAAAAAAAAGTTTTGAAGGAAAAAAAAGTTTTTAATTCAAGCAAGTCCATGGATAGTAGTCCATCTTGCATTTCCTCTTGTTAGGATGCTCTTTATTTAACAGTTGTAAAGTGGAGATTTTCCATTTAACTGCCAAAGCAGTCATTCAGATACACATCATTCTGCATGCTGTGGTCCTCAAGTCGGATTGTAGAACTTCTGCTTTTGATCATTTTTTTGTTTAAGGCACACAATCTTATAAGGACTTACCGTTCTGATACAGGTGCTGCCATGGACCGCGCTCTTCCGGTTTTCCTTTGTACCAGTTGTGGATGGGGAGGTTCTTCCTGACGCTCCTGAGGCCATGGTGAATTCAGGGGACTTTAAAGACACCCAGATCCTTCTGGGAGTCAACCAGGATGAGGGCTCCTACTTTCTGCTGTATGGAGCACCTGGCTTCAGCAAGGACAACGACAGTCTCATTTCCAGAAAAGACTTCCTAGCAGGTAAATTAAAGCCGCTGATAATTACAGCACTATGTGAAACAATATGGTTGATTTTTGAGAGGCAAATGACTGATTGTCAGTTTTGGTAAAAGACACATTTTTGATTTTTTTCTGAACAAGAGCTTGATTGGCAGCACTTTCCCCTAAGTTCTACAAACTGTAAATCTCAAAGTTGTAAAAGTATTCAAATTCTCCTTTGTGTTTAACCTTTTAACACCGTCGCTGGTGTTCTATAATTCCTTTTTACCTGTGAAATTTTCCTACCAGCACTCACTGCACATGCTGAAAATTATGTAGTAATTTTGGTCTTAGCCATAAATCTGAGCTACCTCTTTGATCTTTTGGTTACTCGACTGTTTTCAGTTGTTTTTGTGACTTTAGATTACTAAAGTCACAATCTCTGAACTCTGAACTTTTAGGTTAGCTCCCTACTTAACTTCTGGGATTCTGTCTTTATAATTTTCTACACGGATGCCACTTCTCCATACAGCTCACCACCTGCACACGACACACAACAACATACAAAGCAGACATTTTAACCCGTTAAACTGTCCTACTTTCCCATGAATCTGTCCTTCCCTGCTGTGTTTGACAACCTAACATCAAAACTGTGCTTGCGTTCACATAGGTAGGATTAACTGATAAGGGATCTGGATAGCTTTATCTATCATGTGCTTATCTCACGAGGTAGGATTGATCGTTAGAATACCGGCGACACCTGAGTAACACACACTGTTTGACATACCAAAACTCTTAAACCCTTTACACAAACAAGCATAATCTTCTGGAATTACGTCACTTGCGTAAACGGTTAAAGAGTTACGGTACTCGAAAGAATGTCAACACTGGAGCTAAAGCTCTGTTGTTCAAGGGTCAAGAGAAAGAGCCTCCGGATCTGTAATAAAATACTGACAGTAAAGGTTTTTATGAACAAATATCAATGACTGTGAATCAGTGGACATTAAATGTCTACTGGACCTGATGGTTTCTGTAGTGCTAATAAGCTACGGTTTTTCGGTATGCTGCCATCTTGGTGTAATATGACTTTGCCAAATTCTAAACCTTCCAAAAATGGCTAAAAGTTAAAGAAACGAGCATAACTCTTGTTGGTACTTTGCCACCGCTGCCATATTAAACGCTGATGTACGTACATAACCATGTCTAGATTGTGTTTAATCTACATCTCTTAAGTCACTTCCGCTTTATTTGTACTATAGGGGTGAAGATGGGTGTACCACACGCAAATGACATTGGTCTGGAGGCAGTGGTGCTGCAGTACACGGACTGGATGGATGAAAACAACGGGGAGAAAAACCGCGATGCCATGGATGACATCGTGGGCGACCACAATGTCATCTGTCCACTGGCTGTCTTTGCTTCCTCTTATGCCAGACACCATGCTGAAAAGGCTAACAACGGTTTTGGACACTTGAACAATGCAGGAAATTCACAAGGTAACTGCTGTGTGTTTGTGTTCTCGTTTTTGTATCCTAGTGTATCCTACCCCTTGTTTGTGGGAACTTGAAATAACATCAAAAATAGACAGCCTTTTGATTTGTCTAACACAGTTTGGACAACATGCAACAATTTGTATTATTTTTTTGTATTTTGCTAAATTAAGTACGGGTTTATGGCCGACGAATTATGCATTATTACTTTTTAACGCACGCCGTGGAAGCCTTTACCGTCCAACCCAAAGCGCGTTAAAAAGTGAAAATACAAACTTCGAAGGCCATTAACCCGCTTATACCATGGTCACTTACAAAGCCACTAAATAGTAACCACTTTTTAGTCCTTAATTCTTGTTTTTTTTTTCGATTTGGATTTTCTTTTTTCATGAATTTCCTAGACTATTTGTTACATGGAGCGGAGTGGGGCCACAGAATTTATTTCTGATATTTTTCTGTTACTTAAATGTCACCGTGGGCTCTTATGGGTTCAGCTTTTCAAAATTGTTGGTTGGTTGAGAATTACGCAGTTTATGCCTATTTTACGTAGTTTATATTACGTAAATATTACACAATTGTGAACGATTTTTGTGAGATGAATACGCAGATTTGTGGCTTTCCACCACCATTCCACGAATGTCTAACGGTTTCACGGATGTACCACCCATGTATAACTTACATCGCATATATGAATTGCATATAAACAGCACAATAATCACACACGGTTCATGTTCTACATTAATTTATGGGTTCTTTGTACTTCCTCCGTGGTTTTAACATAGTTCATTTGTAATACATCTGTGAAAATTTCACATAAAGACCACAACTTTTCTCACTCTCTTTCCCCCGTATATTCATGTATGACCAATTGTCATCCATGCAACATGTGCAAAATGTAGGTGGCTGTGTGACTTTTGATTTCTTTACAGCTTTCTTAGTTTGCCTGGCTTTATTTAGTTAAGGATCAGCACAGGTGTAGTCGTTTTTCAGTCTTTAAAGATGCAAAGACTTTATTCTCCCAACAAAATAACTGCAACTGTACTTGAAAGATGGCCTCCTGTTCACCAGCTCTTATATTTACAGTCTATGATGCGCTGTCCAGGTTTCTTTCTGAGTGGTAGCTTAGGGGAAGTGCAGCCTTACTCCTCCACATGTTTTTGTCTTCCCTGCTTCTAAAGGAGGGGTTTACCTTTACCTCTTTGATCACCGTGCCTCCAATCTGGCCTGGCCCGAGTGGATGGGTGTGATCCACGGCTA
Organism: Oryzias sinensis; assembly: GCA_037389245.1. Lineage (NCBI taxonomy): Eukaryota > Metazoa > Chordata > Actinopteri > Beloniformes > Adrianichthyidae > Oryzias > Oryzias sinensis. The sequence continues at coordinate 12,223,684 of CM074505.1, read as the reverse complement.
CGAAATCGAGTTTGTCTTCGGCCTGCCGCTGGAGAAGAGACTCAATTACACCTCAGAGGAGGAGAAACTCAGTCGACGCATGATGAGATATTGGGCCAACTTCGCACGGACAGGGTGAGAAACTCCTGACTGTCAAAAATAGCTGAGGGGGGGTTGCCCCCACCCTGAAACTCCATGTGTTTGCATGTTTGTCACACTTAACATGTTTTAGACTAATACAATCAGTGAAAGTATTAGACAAAAGGGAAAAAAAACCTCTTTTGAATGAAGAAGTGTCTGGTCATTGCTGCCAACCGACCCCTCCCATTCCTTAATAGCAGCATTGACAGTCTACAGACCCTTTCTAACAAGTTAGAATGTCATGGAAAAGTGAAGTCATTTCTATAATTCAGTTCAGAATATGTAACTTTCATAGAATTTAAGTTTAGTAGAGGATTAGTTGGTCAAACTCAGTTTGAAACATTCATGTTCTGCAGCATTTAGGCAGATTTCTCCACAATGTTCAGATTTTTTTAAAACCTGTTCTTGTGGGTTTTATAAGCTGGAACCCCGATTTATGTATAAATAAAACAAAGAAATGGTCTCAATCAATTAAACAGGGGGCCCTGAAAGTTTATTTTTTGAATGGAATTAGGCAAATGGACACGCTTTCCCATGATAATGTAACTTTTAGGAATGGGTCTGTATTTCAGTGGAAGAATCTTGGATTATTATTTTTTGGTTTATTATTTTGGTCATTGTTCTGCTCTAAAACCCAAGAGCGATGTAGCCTGAGCTCACAGATGAAGATGAAGGATGTTCTTCTTCAGGAAAGTCTGGTAGACAAAAGACTTTAAGCCTTTATTTAGCACACTAAGTCAACAGGACCTTAGGCACCACACAGCCTCAGACAGTTTCTGTGAGGTTCTTTTTCCTTAAATACAGATACATTTACACCAAATTTAAGCGTGTTTAGTCTCAGAATATTTTTCCCCAAAGTCTGAAGGAGACAGGGCTTTGTGTGCACGGGTTTTTGACTTGACTTCTGGCATGCAGGCTGGTGTTCTTGGTCCTGGAGTCTGCAACTCTTTAAGCCATCACTATGGTTTGAAGAAAAATAAAAATAAATAATCGGGCATGTGGTTTAGTGTTCATTTGTTTTGGTTAGTTTTATAATTTATGTTTAGATTTTTAAACTGATCTGATATTACTATTGTAAAAAAACAAAAACAAAACATTTTTTATTACACTGGTGATGCTACAATAAATCAACAGTCCCTGTGCGCCTTTTTTACACTCCTCCAAAATGGAAACAAGGCAGATACTGCAGCAAAATGATGGTAAAAGGTTCAATCTACTGTCAGAGATGTTAATGAGTTGCTGTTCAGAGGCAAAGCCCCTGATGTATTAGGGGGAGAACCTGTCCCGATCTCTTTCTAATGATGGAGTTGGGAATGCAGGCCGTATAATTGGATGTTGTGAAGCGTTCTATGCTGCCTTGAATGAACTGTTACTGCCATATTGGGGTGAATTTGGTCAGCCAGCTTGTCACCACTCTACCATGTTGTGGTATCTGTGGATTATGACAAACTATTTGTTTGTTTTTTTAAGCTTTAAAAAAGCTTTTTACAGGCTGATAGATTTCAGGTATTGACCCCATCTTGTTCCTGAATGTCTGTGGATCTCCTCCCTGGAGGAGTGAGGCAGACCATTGCTGATGGAGAGCATCTGTGGCAGCAGTTTGGTTCTACTAACTTAATTCACCTTTTTGAAGCTGGATGAGCCTCATAGTCTGTGTTTTAATAGGGGGGAGGCAGACTGAAAGATAAGATTAGCTGATTTAGCTGGGACTATTTCTCACGCCGAAATACACTAAAAGTTACTTTTTTCTAATTTTCTCCAGCCGATCCCTATAACCTTATTTCCCCTGCAACTGTGGCCAATAGCTGATATTTGCAGATACCGATACTAAATTATCTACAGTAACACAAAGTTTAGATTTCCTTTTTGTTTTTTTATTAGAAATGCACAACTCGGACAATCACGTCGTACTCGGCCTTTTAACATATAGCAAAGGATCTCATAGGAACAAGGATCACTTTAAAGCATTTATATTGATATATGTGTAAGCATTCAGACCATTTATGGACTATTGGACATAACTGTGAACCATAAGCTCCTCATTGCCAGGGATCTATTAGGAACAAGTAACTCTGTCAAAGATAACATTTACCTGAAAACAGTCAATTACTGACTATGACTGTAAACATAAACTTCCTAATCTGTTAGGAACAAGTATACATTTAAAAAATAAAGTGTTTCTGAAAGCAGTCAGAAGAATATCTGTAGATTTTTTTTGCATCGGACCGATACAGATAAACTCAAACTATGCAAACATCGGCTGATACCGATCTGGGCGCCGATGTATCACCCATAGTTGATTTTTTTTTTAATGCATTTTTTGAACCTGAATGATGATCCATACGGCTGCAGTGACTCCGGTGATTGATTAGTGACTCACTGTGATAATCAATTACGTTAAGTTGAATTCTTTGTTTACGCGGGTGTGAACGCGTGGTTTCTGTGCGTGCAATCCACTACTGAGTCGCATCATTCTCAAGTTTAATAACAAGAGTCCATCTAGTTTGATATCACATTTTCTAGATATGCATTTAAGTGTGAGTGGTAATAAGTTCTAAATATCTATAAATATTTATAACACAGATATTATTTTTGTTTTTTAAAATTATTTACAAGTATTCAGCTTTACAGTACAAAACATTACAATTTAATTTCACTCCTAATTTCTTAGTACACAAACATTGAAATAATGATTTTTTGGTAAAATATAGGAACATTGAAGTATTGGGAGTGACCAGTATTTATCCATTTGTTTGTATTTTTGAAATAAGATTTGGCATTTGTAAATTAGCATATAGGACCCACTTTTTCCAGCATAACATAAACCAGCTTTCTCTGTTGTTCAAATGTGCAATTAGTTCTTTCATTTTATATACTTCAAATGTTATTTCCCACCAGATTGTTAAATGTGGTACATTATGGGAAAGCCAATTCTTAGTTAAGTATTTTTTGCTTGCCACCAACAGGGCGCCCAGCAAGTATTTATCTTGTTTAGACCATTCCTGTGGCATACATCCAAAATAAACAGTTTTAATTTCCAGACATTGTTTTTTATTATTATTATAACGGCTCTGGCTTCCGGTGCGAGCAGCGAGCGAAACACCGGTCATTGTGACAGCCTTAGTCACAAACTCCACGGCTGCTTCAGGTTTTTGGCATTGACTCCCCTCCCTGACCGTGCACAAATGCTTTACGCACGGGATGTGCACGTGGTATGTAAGTGGCCACGGGATCCCCGTGGGATGCCCACACAAACTACCCTCTGACTGTCTGACTTTCTCATTTCGAACAGCGAGATTGTACACACAGAGCACGGACCTATCCCTGAAACAGCTTCCTGCTTCGTTCGGATCCTGTTCTTTTTCCGTTCTTGTCTGTTTTCCAGCACTTTTAAGCATGGCAACAAATAAATTCCTGTCCTCTTTGCTATTTCATTTTGATACATTTTGATAAGAATGACGGTACCGCGATGTAGCTGCAGCTAAAGCTGTTTTTGGAAAAGTCCCACCCCTTTAACTGTCTCCACCAATCATTCTTGGAGGCTTAATCACATGTAATCAGTCTGACCAATCAGAACTGGTTAAAGTCTTCACTTCCTTGTTCTAAATCTGCTCATAAAGTCTCTCAGTTCTAACAAAAATACCAGCTAAAGCTCGTCTTTAGCTGTGCAGCTTTACACAGAATCTGGTATCAGACCGTGGAACAAGTGAACAAAACAATGAAGCTCGGAGACGCCAGTCTGTCTGCCATCACTACAACTCCCATGATGCATTGTGTTAAAGTGACAGCGTCTCTGCTCTACGAGTCTTCCCTGTTAAGGCCCGTACACACCGGGACGAATATTCGCCAGGCGTTATTCGCCAGCGTTTTTCGCCACGTTTTTTGTGTTCACACCCAGGCGATTTTCGCTGACGATGAGCTGAGTGAACATGCAATTTCATTCCCTGACGTTAGATGGCGCTTAATGGAAACAGAAATACTCCTGTACACAAGGTGGCGCTGCGCAACTTTACACTTCTTAAAGTCGCTTTTCACTCAGAAGAAGAGAGCAAGTATTTACGCGATTGTCAGAATCAGACAAAGAAAACATGAATATTTCAAGCACCAGTAGCTCCAACTGGTGCTTGGTTCGGGGATATTTTAGAATGTCCGTCATTATTTCTTCGCGGCAGTGTAGACGCTACTTGGCGTATATCTTCTTCGCTGGTATGTGTACTCAGCAAGGCAGTTTTGTGTTTGAGCGCCCCCAAGTTGTGTTTTCCTGTAACTTCAGAAGCTCCAGACACGTGTGCAAAAGCGCCATTCTCATTGGTCGAATAGATAGAAAAAAAAAAAACGAACCCGAGGCGTTTTTTTTTTTGACGCTTTGTCGCGTGGCGTTTTTTCGCGTCGGTGTGCACACTCTCAATGGTGCCCTTTGTTTAGTCACGAGGCGTTAAACGTCGGCGAAAATCGCCGGCGAAATTCGTCCCGGTGTGTACGGGCCTTTAAACGTCTTAAAACCACAAGAAACACCAATCAAACAGTTTTTAAATCTTCTTGATGAAATCAGAGGTCAGTAGTTTAGTTGTCCTTCAAGGTTTGTGTTTATTAACAGCCAAACATCCCAGAGTTTGGTCTAAGTCGTCTTTCTAACTGAAACACTTTTCCAACAACGTCTTTGGATTATTTTATATGTTGAATTTAAGAAGAAGTAATAACAACATTTAACAAACAGGATTAAGGTGAAGTGGCCAACAGACACAATTAAACTAAATTCAAACAATTTAATTATCTAAAAAGAAATAAAACATTCTTGTTAAAGTTTTCAAAGACTTCATCTTTGATTAAGACAAAAGAAAAACGAATAAAACTTCCCCATGTTCACTTTTTGTGTAGCTACACAAAGCATAAATATAATGTTAGTCTTTTTGTTTCAAATGTATCAAACTTATTGTGATTATATTGTTAAAAATTACAGTTGCCTTTGCACCAACATTTAAAAAATAAATCACTATTTAGAAATGATATATTTGTTTTTTTGTGAGGTTACACAAAATTGCATGTTAATAAACTGGAGGAAAAGAAAAAACAACTACCAGGGTAAAATTTCAAATTATTTAGTAAAAGTTATTGCTGAAAACTAAATTCACTTTTATTACATCTTTTAGAAAAAAACAGCTGCAACTTCCAGCTTTTTCTTCCACATTGATCACAGAAATACATGTGAGATTGCTGAGGGACTGCAGATCAATACAGACTATGAGTTTCTCCTTTTTCAATATTTGGATGATTTGAACAATTTTTGCCAAAAAATGTGTTTAAATGTATTTTGTTTAATAAACCATCCATATTTTTGTCTTAATAAGACAGTGGATTCATAAATAATTGTTGCAAAACGCAAAATTGATGACGTCAAAAAAAACATTGGGAGGATGATGTCCGAATTGCTTTTAAGATTCAGGGAACTACATAGTGCCGCACTATATAGTTTTTTAGTAGTTTGGGGTTAGGGTGGGAATTCGAACACAGCTAATGACTTTAAAGTTACTACCACTTGATGACGTCATCAATAGCCGCCGATGTAGGTACCATAACCGTTCGGCCTGGAACTTCCTTTCGGGTTCCTGGGACAAATGCTGACGTCACATTATGTGATTGGCTGTACGTTGGTCGGATGACGTGTCAGGTAGTGATTGGTTTGGACAAATTACAATACTACCATATAGGAAGAAGATATTATGAAGTCTGTTGTAAACAAACAGAGCTCCGACACGGAGTGAGATTTACTTCTAAATGTGCTTTGATTATTGAATGCATGTTCACCTATAGTTTTTTTTTAATCTGTGCGCCCAGTGCTTTATGATTGGCAGAACGGTCCCGGAAGAGCAACATTTAGCCGTGCTAGCAACATTTTCAGCCACGGCTGAACTTAAACTGGAAACACAAGCGGTTTGTTGCAATATGTCTTTAGAAAAATTACAAATAATATTGTCAGACAGAAATGTATGAGGGAAAATAACTTTAGGTTACAAAAGGGAACGTGAAATGAAAATTTGAAAAGCCCAAGCAGATCTCCACGCTACGTAGTTTGTCCAAGTGGGACCACTGTAGCGTGACGTTTCCTTCAGTCGAAAGGACCCCGAATGGAAGTTCCGGGCCGAGCGGTTATGGTACCTACACCGCTCATCTACATTAGCGCGTAGCTGCCAGTGCTCAGAAAGTAGATAACATCAGTTTTTTTATCTTTAGAAAGTCATGCAAAAACAAAAAGTCATGGCTTCCATTTAAAAGTAAACTCCTGTGCTTCAGAGCACGCCCACTTGAAGAAATGGGTTTCTCCCCCGCGTCACAAGCGCGACGCAGATCACCTTACCGGCAGAGGGACATCGAGTGTAAGTCCCCATGGCTCCCCCTTAAAAAACAAGTTTGGACACCACTGCAGCTTCAAATGCCCCTACAATTGGAGCAATAGGGAGGAGCTGTAGGGGTAGGAAATAAATACGCATTTAGCCATTGAAATGAGGAAATTTGACAGTCAGAGTGTAGTTTATGTGGACATCCTATGGTAACTGAACGTATAACCTGCACACCCTATGCGTGCAGCATTTGCGAGGGGTCAGTAAGGAGCCAATACTCGCACCTTACTGACCAGAGTGTGGCGTAAAGGACCCCATACGACAGCATCAGCCGTACATCTGAAGTGCTTGTAACTTACATTATCCTAACAAATACAATACGATCATCTCACCACACAGACGACAATGGTACGTTTAATGACCACAACCCTCCATGGACCCCAACAACCCGTACGGGTGAACCCCCACCCAGGTGCACGCGACTATAAGAGCTTAAGGATAAAGCTGCAAATGGCTGCTACAAACCTAGTTCTGGAAAAACCTTGAATGTCCTTTGAATTGGAATAAAACGAAAATGCAAAGATTTCCAGATGGATACTTTATGGCAGGGGTCTCAAACTCAGTTTACCTGGGGGCCACTGAAGGTGGGGTCTAGCTCAGGGAGGGCCGCAACTTCAACACACACACACCAGTAAACTTGTATGGAACATCTACTATACTATTAACTATACTCTATAATAAACTGTATTCTGTAGAAAATGTACTTATAAAACTTTCATTCAAATAAAATATAATAAATACATAAATAAAAAAATCAACAAGTAAATAAATCAGTAATACATTTCTGTTTATTTAGTCTTCTATATCCGCTGTTTTCTGATTTAAACTTCCTTATTAAAACAGTTAAAACTGTTGAATTAAAACTATTAAACCCAAAAGAAGACTCTAATTCATCCAATGGTTCTCCTGATCACGGCTTCTCTTGTCTTCTTATTGCTGGACACTTGGCAGCACTTCCTCAGTTTGATTAAAGATGATTGTCAGTAAACCTGGACTGTATGTGGAATCATTGAAGTTTAAGGATGATAAGAGAGTTTGTGCTCCCAATTTTGAGTTTCGGTTGAATGTTTTTTTTTTTTAAAGTTTACTCTTTAAACCACAAATCAGTAAAGGAGAAACAAAATTCACTAACCAGTTTTGGATTTTCTTTCTTATGACATTTTGAATAAATACCTTCCAAAAACGAAAGTAAGGAACTCCTAAATGTGTTCTGGGTAGGGGGCTGTCCGGTTTCCCTAAATGTTCCCCTTCTTTCAAGCCCGGTCATTGTCAAGCCCCCAAGGGTCATATGTGATTGGTTGGTTGGTCAGCTCCGCGCACAACACTGAAAAAGGGTCATTCATACAAACTGGCGGGACGCACTAACATCAAACTTTCATATTAAGGCGGGGGCCGCAAATAGCCGCGAGTTTGAGACCCCTGGTTTATAGCCAACATTGGGAAAGAAGCAGCATTTGGTTATGTTTACTTTCTGTTTTCCTCCGTCGCTGCAGTGCTGATGGCGATGGAATGGTTAATTACCCATGTGACTGTTCTTTATGTGTGTTTAACAGAGCTTTAAGCTTAGACCGTTTTTGGTATAAATAAAGGGAAGTGCTATAAACCTGTCAGCTCCTTTGCAGCCGCTGCACTAAAACCAGCAGTAAAGTGAAGCTTTTTCTGCAGTTTGATTTCCTTAGAAATGCAAAGTTTTGCGCCCATGATTACAGAGGTCTTTGTTGTATGAAATGCTGAAAATGTTCATTATTTGTGCATCTAAGAATTTCTTCTAATTATAGAGAAGGTTGTGGAGAAGCAGACAGAAAAATCCATAGATTTATTAGTGAAGGAAAAACAAGGACGAGAAAACTCCCCATAAGAAAGCAGCTGGATATGCAGAGATAATCAAGTCACGAAGCAGATGCTCTGATGGGAACAGGAAGCAGGTGGGGAATACCGAGTTCACGTCACACCTGACTCGCCCAAATGTATTCTCTGCATTTGAACATGTTTTTTCAAAAAAGGTTTCACACTCAGAAACAGGCGCACAAAAAAAAGAACGCAAAAGAAAGAAAAAGCAGAAAATGCAAACAAATGTGGCTTTAAAAGGCAGGAAAGCCGGCTCCACTCTGTGTTTCTCCTCCTGGAGTCAAGTATCAGGGCTGTGGCTCTTAAAGGACCTGCATCCTGAAAAATCAACTCACTGGAGTTTTGGAGTGTATAATAATATTCATTCCTCACAAAAAACAACCCCAAGCGGAATTTTGATTGCTGAGTATTCCTCTAAAAACGCGGGATCTCACATTGTGACATCACAAAGTGAGGAACCGCCCCTTCCAGGAAGAATCAGCGCTGCCGGCAGACAGTGTGACTTTCCGGATTTTTTTCTGTCATTTGTCTTTTATAGTTGAGGAATACATATGATGAAAATTACCATTACTCATCTTTTTAAGTGGGAGAACTAAGACGACTAAATACTTTTTTGCCCCGCTGTATATGGATATAGTTTACCCTCAAAGGCTTGAGAAAATGATTTAAATATATATTGATCAAGAATTCAAATAATTAAGCTTTTATTGTATTAGCATTATTTTATGTTTTTTCAGCATCATTGAAACTGTAAGCGTGAAAACCCAAAATGGCAATAGATTAAAAAAAATAACTAGCTGGTTTAGCATCCATTCTTCTTGCATTAAGTAAAAATCAAACTCTGAGGTTGGGATCTTTCTTCTTTTTTTCTTATCAATTTATTTGTGCTTCCGCTCATGTAAACAATATTAATATGTCATGACAGGAAAGAAACAGGGAATAAACTCTCCTGCGTCTCCCTTGCTTTCTTCCCGCACAAAGATGATAAATACGTCAAGCTCAGCTTCGTCTTCTTTCAGTCTGAAACGTTTCAGTGGTTTGATCCCAAAAGTTTCTTTAATCCCATTTTCAATGGATTCCTGTTCCACCTTCCCCTGGTTTGGTGAATCTTTGCTCCTGACGCTGCAGTTTCTCACATCAGCTGATAGATTTTGCGGTTCTCTGGTCTGCCTGTGTGTCGGTCTATGTGCTGTTTGTGACTCCACAGCATTTCGCATACTGACCGATCATGTGTGGTTAAATACAAAACGGCGCCCATACGAGAGCGATGCTTCGTGTTCACCTCAGAGAACCGTTTTTTTGTTTTTTTTTAAACACAGTCAGCATCAATCATCTGGTTGGAGGCTACCTTGTCATGAGCTGATGACACACACGATCCATCACAGCAGCTGCCTCCTGGAGTCAGACGTTACCTCATGAAATAATCCGTTCACGACAGACTGCACAGGTTTTTTGCCTCTAATTTCCTGTTTCTTTGGTTCCACTCTCAGGGTTTCGTCTTAGTTGCAAGACATCAATAAACAAACTCCAGTTGCAACAAAGCAGCTTCTTTTGCCGATAACTCTCACAGGGAATCTTTAATTAGACGAACCAGAGAGAGGTTTGCAAAAACAGCCCTCCCCTGAGAAAACAGTCAGCTGCAGACCCCCCCCCCTCACACACACATTCATTATATATGTCCTCCTTCAGCACAAAAATTACCACGAGAACATGTGAAAAACACCATTTCATTAAGCGTGTTTCCTCATCAGGAATCCCAACGAAGGCATTCCTGACCGAGGACGGCGGTGGCCCGTCTTCACCCTCAGCGAACAGAAACACGTCGGGCTCAACACCGAACCCATGAAGATCCACAAAGGTCTGCGCAACCAGATGTGTGCGTTCTGGAACCGCTTCCTGCCGCGCCTCCTCAACATCACCGGTAAGCTCGGCCCTCCCCAAACTCCAGCTCGTAAAGCCTCACTACAGTCTAGGTTCAGTTCCGACTCGGTTACAAGCAGGACCCAACAGACCTTTCCTCAGAAGCTACATTCACACCCCCTCTGCAACACACGAGTTCAAACTAAGTCCAATGATAAGTCTGTATAAACACGTGTTCAAAAGTCTCACATTCATGCTTAGCTATGCGCGTTATTACAACTGTTTTTTAGGCTTTAGGTGCAAAACGAGCGATCATTCAATGTGCGTCAAAAGTCTAACAAGATTGAACTTTGACCAACCAGGGACTCAGATTTAGAATGGACCTATGGATTTGGTTCATCTGGTGAACCCAACATGGCAACAAACCAGATAACATCTGCCTTTGTCGTCTATAAAGACTCTCGTTCATCCAGTTTTATATATGTGTGTGTATATATATATATATTAAGGGAGTGTCAAAGTGCACGGTCCTGTAAAAGGAGATCAAAATTAATAAATAACGTCTGAAGAGCAATTGAAACTAATAAATGGTTCCTGCTGAAGTGAGCTACTCATAAAAATTCCTCCTCATATCCATGATACAAAAATATGTCTAGAATAAAGTCATTTTTAATGGAGATATGAATTACATCTAATCCAAAAATGTTTAATAGCCGTGAAGATCCTAAAGCTACAGTCACCAAACCTTCTCCCATGACTAATTATCACCTATTTTTACTGGTGAATAGTAGAATGGTGATAGTTGTACTATGTTTGCTTGATTGTTGAAGCTTCCTCACAGAAGTGCCCTTTTTAAGTGTAAAACGATCAAAAGAGGTTTATAAAGTAAGAATCTGTTTATCAGATCTGTTCATTAAATTTGCTGATTTAAATGTGTTACAAATGCTTTGGATCAGGATCAGGTAGATTCAGATTCTCAAAAGCAAATGACTGAATCAGATCTGGGCCAACAGAAACCTGATCCAGACATCCTACTCACAGTACAAGTGTGAGTGGGATGTGAGCTTCACACATTCTGAGGATTTGTTTCCCCAACATTTGGTAAACAATCTGCAATCTTCCTTTTAATCCAGTTTGGTTTGATTCACATTGAAAGCTCGCTTAAGTGCGCATTTGTCTCTCCTGTTAGCGGCGCCTTCCTCCAACTTGGTGAATACCGACTCTTGTGTTTTACTGTCAAGTCTGATCAAACGTAATCGATTTTCAGAAGGACGCAAAGATTGTTTTGAGTCCCCGTAGGTCACATGACATGCCTGTAGTCATCAAGTCAGTTATGAAAACTCCCGGGTTTGGGTCAGACATGTGAGGTCGAGAAACATTTAGCATTTTATTGTGATGTGCTTAAGTTGGCAGGTGGAATGGACTTTGTTGTGGTGTGCCGTAACTCATAACTTAGGGAGTAAACACACCCTTCAACGCAGTTGTGTTTGCTCCGCCCACCACTTACGGATGTGCTACTGGCATCAGACTTCTGACTGTGTCCGTGTTTCTGCTCCTAGACAACATCGACGAGGCCGAGCGTCAGTGGAAGGTGGAGTTTCACCGCTGGTCCTCCTACATGATGCACTGGAAGAGTCAGTTTGACCACTACAGCAAACAGGAGCGCTGCGCCGAACTCTGAGAGGCTGAGCGCCGCAGTCGGCCCTCCAGAGCCCCCCCAGTCTCGTCCCATCTCAAGCGCACACACACACAAACCCGAGCGACGCTCATCCTTATTTATTTTATTTATTGTATCTGTTAAATGTTGTTCCGTCTGGGTTTGTGTGTGCGTTGTGCAGAGGGGGGGGCTACAGAGGGACGCGATGCGAAGGTTAACAGTGGCTCATTACCTCGTGTGCGAGTGTGTGCTGGTTTTTCTGTAAACACTCCTGTTCATGATCGTCTCATCACGGTTCTTTCCAGAATAAATCAGGGTTTGCTTCTTTGTGTTCAGAGTATAAACTGTTCAGGACCACGACCTCCATCAGCGCCGCAGGCTTCGCTCCGTCACTGTCGCGCCGCCGCTCTTCCCGCCTCACCCGTCGGCGTTCGGTCCAACCGCCGGCTTTCTTTACGCTCACTTTGGCTTCCGGCCAAACTCAGACTGCGCGTGTTTGTGTGTGTTGGTGCCGTTTATCGTGTCGAAAACACCTGCCATGTATTTCACCAACCGTCTCGTTCTGCCTCCTCTTCCTCTCTTCCCTTCGTCTGCCCGTCCTCTCCCCCCTCATCTTTTGTCCCCCTCCCCTTTCATCCTCCTCAGTTTTTCCTTCCCTCCTTTCATCCTTCCTCTAACCCTCCCAGCCTTTGTTTACGCCCTCTTTCCCATCCTTTTAACTCCTCCAACTCTGTGCCGCTTCTGCTCTCGCCCTCCTTCCTCATCCACCGCCCCCCCACCACCCCCCCCCCCCTCCTGCGCTCTTGTTAGCCTAATGGAGGCAGAGTAATTCACTCAGCGGCAGATAATGTGGCAGAGCGCTGGCTCAGCCTCCGGCTCGCGGCCAACGCGTCGTGACGGGTTGATGGAAAATGAAACAGAAAAGGTAGAGAGCAAGCGGTGGCGGAGATGAGGGGGGCTAAAAGAGAGAAGGAGGGGGCGGAGATATGATGGAGAGATGAGGAGACAGAGGTGTACGTGGTTGCATAACTGCAGAGGGGGGAGTCTGCAGCATCTGAATGAGGCACTGACAGCAGAGGTTTTCAAACAAAGTTTCGCTCTCTGCTTCCACACAAAGCTCTGCACTCGTCTTTCCTGACCTTTTTACAGCATGAAGTCTTTATTTGCATTCGTTTATGATGCCCAACTTTCTGTTTTTATTGTGGCTTAGACTCGGTCACTTCAGCTCTTGTTTGCAAAACACTAAAAACTGATTTCTACACCGCCTACTCCCCCTGGTGGCTCGTTTCTGCACTGCTATGGTCCTGAATTCATTTGTTTCACACGCAGACCTACAGGTTCGTCTTACTTGTGCTTAGTTGTCATCCTGCAGCATCTTCAGAAGTATTCCTGTCTCCTGGTGTGACTGCATCCAGATCATTAGGTAGAATCTGTGCAGATCGCAGTGGGACGAACAGGAGAGCCAATGGTGTACCAGAAAGATGAAACCCAAACAATCGCCTGAGTTTATGTGTGTCAGAGTCAGTTCCTGCGGGGGGACTTGGGGTCTGAGTCTGGATCGGGTTCAGTTTGTGATTTCAAAGCGTCTGTCAGCATGTCGAGCTTCTGTCGCTGGCTGCAAGTTGATCAAAAGCTCTTGATGTGAAGTAAAGATTGAAGTTCGTGTCTCCTCAAAGGGGGAAATGCATGAAAGACAGCTCCTCCAGCCCCGTTCATCCAGTAGAAAAGCCCACCTAAGCTCCGCCTCTTCCTGTCCAGCCCTCTGCATGTTCTTCATCCTCAGTGCATCCTGCTGAACTCGGACTGTTACTTCCTGTGAAATTTGTACTGTTCGACTATTAACCGATAAATAAATATATATAAATATATATATTTAATCTTAGTGATGTTTGATGTTAGCAATAAATACATTAGTAAAGGAATATATTTAATATTTAAATACAGTAAAGTTGTAATCAGCAACAAGGACTGATACAGTGGTGTTTTCAAAGCAATATTATTCAGAGTATAAATGAACTACGAGTGCCATAAAAGCTGAAACCCTTCGTATTTTTCTGCCTTGTCGTTGTTGGTCCCAGTGTCGATGACTGTAAACACTGAAGGCTTCTGCAGCTTCCTTCTCTCTCGCTGTGTATCATGAATGCTGGTTTGACGACGCTAAAACATCACAAATAAAGACACCCTGCTGCATCCGTGCATTCCGAGTCTTTCTTAAAGGTCGAAAGGTCACAACCCTTGCTACCCAAATCTATAAAAATGACACAAATCTGTTTAAATGGTAGAAGTTTGGAAATCAATGACAAAGTCATGCAGAGTTTTATTTTGAAAACCCTTTTTTTGTCTTTATAGGGGAGCTAATGGCTTCACATGTACAAGATACAGGTTGATGGTATAGACAGTATTTATATCAGTGGAGAGTTTGACCCCTCCCCCCTCGCATTCCAAACAGGAAGTACCTGCTGGCCTCAGTAAAAGCATGTGGTGTCTGCTGAGCCACACCTCGGACGTTTGATTGACAGATTCTCCCGAGCTGAATTCAGTGGAAGAGGTGTGTACTTCTAGCAACCTTACAGTAGTTGACCTAGAAACGTGACTCGGACCAATCACTGTCATCTGGATCCAAATGGCGGAATGCGAAAAAATGGCGACTGAATTCCTTTAGCCGGAGCCGGAAACAAGGCGTTTTTATGGGTGACGTCACACTTCCATCTTTATTTACAGTCAATGGAAGAGGGTCGCTGGCAGGGGGAGGGGCCGCAAAGGGGAGTATGCGACCCACCCACCCACTTGCCCCCTAATTTTTGAGTCAATATGGGTATATTTACAGTTATTTTAATAATAATAAACTGTTTGAATTACGCATTTTTGATCCTTTCATTTAGAATGGCCATCCACTCTGTTCCCATTTGCCCCCCTACCAAGGACTTCTGCCCCCCTCGTGCCCCATTCATACAAATGTTCTAGCTCCACCACTGGTTGCTGGTTCAAGTTCAGACCTGGCAGGATTACACCTGGATGGGGCAGATGCTTAGCAGTTTGCCCCAGAGGTCCTGTTGACCCCAGTGGCGGATGAAGGGTTGTGCTGGCCGTAAATAAACACATTTCTTTAAATCCACGTAAATGTCCAGTAAAGTACAGAATCAAACACATTTTGTTCAATTAGCCTGTTTCAGGCCTGTCCCGGGTGTACCCCGCCTCCGCCCAACAGGCTCCGGCAACCCCGTGACCCAAAGAGGGATGTAGCAGGTTAAGAAAATAGATTCCCCACATAAAGCCCCGCTCAGTTCCCTCTGTCTTGTTTTTAGCATTTTTTTTGTCAGTAAAGTAAACTAAGTTTGAAGTGCTTGTTATTGGACTTTGGATCACATCTATGCCGTTTGATCATATAATTGTATTCTCTCTATAGGTATAATGGGGGAATTAGAAAAAGGACAGAAACGTCCAATTTAAACGGTTGCTACTAAAAGTTTTAAAACACAAGTTGATCTTTTTATTACAATTTCTTTACAAAAACGGGAGATTTCTTAGCTTTAAAGGCTTATGTTTAGCTAAGCCAGCCACAGATCACAAACAAAAAAAAACGTGTATTGAAAATAGTAGAAATATTAAGAACAGCTGTGTTAGTTCCATGGTAAAATTTCTTTTTAAGTCCAGATAATGCTAAAAAAAAAAAGTAGTTAGTCCTGATCAGCTTCATCAGTTTTTGAGGGTTGAATAAATCAACAGCCAAACATTTTCTTCTTTTTTTCAATACATACACAGCTTTCCAACTCTGCAGATGATCCTTGGCAGAATTAGTCTATGACCCAGAGTTTAAAAGACAAAGATTGGTGAGCTATAAATAATTCATCATTTCTGAGGTGAACTTTTGTAAAAAAAGAAAAAGAGAGAAACTTGGAGGTTTTCTGGTCAGAACCAGATTAAGGGCGAGTTTGTAATAAACACTGCCCTCTGCTGGCTGAAAACCAAAAGTGGTTGCAGATCACGACCTTTGCATTGGTTTGATCCAGCAAGTTGGGAAGGATTGTTTGCTTAAAACAAGTTAAATTGTGTTGTGAACACACAGACACTTAAAGAAAGTGTCCATTTTTATCTCTAAACCTGAAAGGTTTGTGGTGGAAGCAAAACACCAGGTTCACAGATAAACTGAGTCGATCTGAATCATTCAACAGCATCCTCCCACAAAACCTGGTAGCCAAGTTGGAGGACCTGGGACTACCGCATTCAACCAGCAGCTTCCTCTCTGGTCGCAGACAGAGAGTCAGAGTGAGACATCATACATCCACTGCACTAAGCCTTAGTACCGGCTCCCTCCAGCGTTGTGTACTGACTCCTCTGCCCTACTCCCTGTACACGTATACGACTGCTCACCTGCCCATCACGGCAACAGCGACGTAAAGTTCACTGATGGCGCCACAGTGGTGGGACTCATCTACCCACAGAAATGAGGTGGAACAACCGACAAGTAACCAACAACCTTCTCCTCAACAAATCAAAGACCAAAGAAATGATCATAAACTACAGGAAGAAGAAGACGGACATACTGTACTGCCATTCTTCATCAGAGGGGACTGTGTGGAGAGGGGGGCAGAATTCCACTTCCAGGGAGTCCACATAGAGAAGAACCAAAGACTGCCGGTGACCTTTTACCATGCCACCGTAGAAAGTGCACTAACGTGCTGCCCTTGGTCCAGCAGCTGTACAGGAAAGCTCTCCAGTGGGTCATCAACACCGCCCAAAAGATTGGTCTCTCCCCACTCTGGAAACCCTCCACAGCTCCAGCTGCCTCAACAGAGCAAAGAGCATCATCAGAGATTCTCCAACCCCCGGACACTCCCTGTTTGACCTGTTGCCTTCAGGCAAACGCTGCAGGCCAAGCAGAGTAAGGACAAAATATTTCAGAACAGTTTTTATCCAACTGCCATGAACATGTGAAACGTGGCTAGAAAACATTAGACATGTACCTCTTGTTGTAAACTATGATACTGTGGAGGTTTTCTTTTTTTCTATTTTGATATTTTTGATATTGAAATGGTTTGTTTTAAGCAATCAAATAAAAATAGTACACAAAAACATTATAATCATCAGTTATACATTCATACAATGACGTATCAAACTTTCTTCCATCCATCCATCCATCTTCCTCCGCCCTTCCGGGTCGCGGGGGCAGCAGTCTAAACAGAGATGCCCAGACTTCCCTCTCCCCAGCCACTTCCTCCAGCTCCTCTGGGGGGCCCCGAGGCGTTCCCAGGCCAGCCCAGAGACGTAGTCTCTCCAGCGTGTCTTGGGTCTTCCCCGGGGCCTCCGCCCAGTGGGACATGCCCGGAACACCTCTCCAGGGAGGCGTCCAGGAGGCATCCAGACTAGATGCCCGAGCCACCTCAACTGGTTCTTTTCGATGTGGAGGAGAAGCGGTTCTACTCCGAGCTCTCCACGGGTGGCCGAGCTTCTCACCCTATCTCTAAGGGAGCGCCCCGCCACCTTACGGTGGAAGCTTATTTCAGCCGCTTGTATTCTGGACCTCGTTCTTTCGGTCATGACCCAGAGCTCATCACCAAAGGTGAGTACTGGAACATAGATCGACCGGTAAATTGAGAGCTTTGCTTTTTCGGCTCAGCTCTCTCTTCACCACAACGGACCGATACAGCGACCGCATAACTACGGACGCCGCTCCTGTCGATCTCACGCTCCGGTCTTCCTTCACTCGTGAACAAGACCTCCAGATATTTAAACTCCTCCACCTGGGGCAGGGAGACTCCACCCACCGAGAGATGGCAGACTACCTTTCTCTGGTCAAGAACCATGGCCTCAGATTTAGCGGTGCTGCCCCTCATCCCAGACGCTTCACACTCGGCTGCAAACTGCCCCAATGCACGCTGGAGGTCCTGGCTCGATGAAGCCAACAGGACAACATCATCTGCAAAAAGCAGAGAAGAAATCCGGTGGTCCCCAAACCAGATCCCCTCCGGCCCCTGGGTGTAGAGCTGGTCCACTGTTCCACGACCAGGACAGAAACCACACTGTTGTTCCTGAATCCGAGGTTCAACTATCAGACGGACTCTCCTCTCCAGTACCCTGGCATAGACTTTTCCATATTAATGGAACTTTCTTCATATTAATTATTTTTATTATTATTATTTCTCTGGTTTTTAAAAAATTTAATACACATTGAAGCACTTTTTATGTAGTTTTATGTATTACTTATTATTTTTAGCACTAAGTTGTTGTTTTTTTAAGTTATAAAGGCTGCAGTGACCAGGAGGCACTTCTATCTATCTGTCGGTCGGTCGGTCGGTCGGTCGGTTGGCCGGCCCGCCCGCCCGCCCGCTTGCCTTTCTGTCTGTCTGTCTGTCTGTCTGTCTGTCTGTCTGTCTGTCTGTCTGTCTGTCTGTCTGTCTGTCTGTCTGTCTGTCTGTCTGTCTGTCTGTCTGTCTGTCTGTCCATTACAAACCACAAACATGAGGGACAGACAATGAATCTGTTTGACTCCATGACAGACAACAGTAGATATAGTTCAGTATTTTGTATCCATAACAGTTTGAAAAGCTTAAGGTGACTGACAATATTCAGAAAAAGAAATATATGTGGTATTTTTTATCCCGTAAAAGCCCCATGTTCCTGCATCGTTGAAGAATAAAACTCTGGGCAATGAGTCTGCTGTGATACACAAGCTTAAACCATACACTGACATGTAATGAATAATCACAGAAACACAGTGTATTACTAAATATAATCATGGGAAACAACAATTCGTCGACAAGTCAAACAACGGTTAAAATGTCATATGCAGAATGCACGGCGAAAAGGTTTTGAGATGTTTTGAGAAATGGAAAAGTGAGACTCTTGAACTGAGGGGAGGGAAATATGGAGGAGTTGTCAGAGAGATGGAAATTGCTGAGTATACTAACGGTGGAATTTGTCCCAACAACGAGAAGTTCAGTTTTATTGCAATTTAATTTAAGGAAGTTTGCAGTGAACCAGGATTTTACTTCAAGGAGGCAATTGGGGAGGGAGGAAGGAGGACGAAGTGAGGTCTGGATGAGAGGTAGAGATGGGTGTCATCTGCATGGCAATGAAAATGGATGTTAAGTTTCTGAAAAATGTGGCTGAGGAGGAGTAGGTAGATGATGAAGAGCAGGGGCCCCAGCACAGAGCCCTGGGGAACACCTGTAGTGACTGGACCCCTACAGGTGATTTTAGTGGAATGAACTGGGTGTGACCTAAAAGACAAGAATGGAACCAGCTGAGGGGTAGTTTGGTGATGCCAATATGGGAAAGTCTGTTCAGGAGGATGGGGTTTGGAAAAGGTGTCAAACGCTGCACTCAGAGGAGGATGGAGACTGAACCGGCGTCTGCAGCAAGGAGGAGGCCATTTGACAGAAACCAGTCTGGAGCTGTTCAATTATTCCTGGAGAGGTGAGCATGGAGTTGAGCAGCAACTGTTTTTGCAAGAATTTTTGCGATGAATGGAACGTTTGATATCGGGTGGAAATGGTTGAGGTTGGAGGCGTCTGAACAAGGTTTTTTTTAAGTAGGGGGGTGACTACACTGCTGGGCAGACCAGGCCAATCAGAACAGGGGGGATTGAATTTAGACTTAAGGAAGGTTTAAGTTCCTGATGAATATCCTCAATTTTAGGGATAGAAATGATGCCAGGGTGTTACAGAAATGTGAGGACGGGGGTAAGTTTGGGCATGTTGTTGTTTTTGAGGCAAGGCAAAAAAGGGCTCTTGTGTATAGAAGCATTTCTGTAGCATAATTATAAATAAATGTCAATTCCAGAAATGATTTTCCATTTTCAAAATGAAGCTGCATTTGTTGACGCAAAAATAAAATGAAAAAACAATCCACCAAACCCCTCATTCTGTCACTCAATCAAAATGATAAAGAAAATTATATTTGACATTTCTTTTTCAAAAAGTTCTTTGGTAAATGTGTAACAAAATTCAATTAGAAATATCTAATTTGACGATTAAAATGGATAAACAGAAAATGCTTTTTCATTTTCACAATGTAACTTCATCGCTTGACTCAAAAATGAATTAAAGAATCCATCCTCCAAAAGGCTTTTCTCTTTTCTACTTCTGCATCGCTCATTCTGTGACATAATTAACGCGAAAATGCAAAGGGGGAATTGCATTTTCGTTTTCACATTCCCCTCGCAAAAAGTGAAGCATAATTCAATTCCAGTCAGCCTTTCCAGGAGGGAGGCGGGCTGATTATGTCATTGCTCACTCGGTGTGGCCGGCTGGATGCTCCGCGCGAGCCTAACATGTCTCTGAGCAGAGCAGCCGGACCCGTAGCTTTGTGTTAGCGGCCAGGGGAGGGTGCTTTGTTATGGTACACGCTCTGGAGGAGGCTTCGGACCCCAGGCTGTCCAGCTGCTGTGTGTGAGTGAGCTGCCGGACTCAGGAGAACCGTGTCTCAGAGCAGATGAGCGGCTTTGGGACAGTCTCCTGAGAAACAGTGTAAACAATCATGTGAATATGTGTTTTCAGTCATGTCCAGACAAAATAAAGGCTGATGTTATTCCCACATGTATGTATATACGTGCAGCAAACATGCAAATTGCGGCATTGCCCGCACGGAGTTAAAGTTCATCCAGCTAAGTGGACTTGTGATAGAAGGTCGTAACTGGAAGGTCGTGAGTTCAAATCCAGGCCGAGTCATACCAAAGACTCTAAAAATGGGACCCAATACCTCCCTCACTCAGCATTAAGGGGTTGGATTGGGGGGTTAAACCACCAAATGGGTTCTGAGCACAGCTGTGTCTGCAGCTCACCGCTCCCCCAGGGGATAGGTCCAATGCGGAGGGCAAATTTCACACACCTAGGTGTGTGACAGGTATAGTGGGACTTTAAAGCTAAATGTTGTTAGTGCCTATTAGCTTAATCCTAACCCTACTTCCGGGTCTGTTCCGCCAAAGAATAAAGCACTGACCGCACGGAATAAAAAAAATGATGAGCGAACAAACACCCAATAATAATCATAACTAGGCCTGCACAATATATCGCAAATTTATCGTTATCGCAATATCCAGCTCTGCAATATGCATATCGCAAAAGACGGCGAATATCGCAATAAATCGCAAACCCAAAATGTGTTAAAACAATCTTCTAGCAGCTTGAAGCATTTAACGAATTAAATAAATCCCTTTATGCTTTGACCAATCAGATGGACGCCTTCCCATTGTTGACCAATCAGATGGAGGCCTATTATGTTAGATGTTTGTCACCTATGTCGATGAGGGTCATTTGGAGTATAATTTTTAAACTGTTGCAATGAAATGGGAATGATGTTTTTGTTTATTTTTCTATTTGTTTATTTACCGCAAATTTATCGTTATCGCAATATTGATCACTAATATCGCATATCGCAAGTTTTCCTCATATCGTGCAGCCCTAATCATAACAATGATAAAATCACATTTAGAATATCGTCTCCTGCTGTTTCCCGCTGGATTTGCTGTTCAAAGACAGCTGCAGCCACAAAATGAGCGATGTTGAATTAAAAAAAGGAAAATTGCTGAAAATTGCAGTGGATAATGTACTAACAGTTGGATATTGTCATGTATTACATTGGTTGTATAACACATTCCAATTCGTAAGTGTTTTACTGTGAAAAAAACTATACAAAATAGATTGAGGTACTAATTCATGATGTCACCTTTGTAAGTAACAGGTAAATAGCTGGACAATCCCCACTAGCTCCGGACCATTCCAGGATTATTCTATCTACAGTGCAGAGACATTGAGATAAAATAACGGTAACATCACGTGCAGGACAAAGCTTTTATTTTGAAGGCAGCAGGAAGCTGCTTTAAGACAACTTGAGGGATGCCAGTTTTTTTTTTTTTCCCAGACGCTCCTGAAACTTTTTCCGCCCCGTGTGGTTTTGGGGTTCCTCGGTTCTGTTCGAAACTGTGTGTAAACCTGCGGCGGCAGGAATGAAAGGTGAGGACGGAGAACCGCCGAACCCAGAACTTTAGCGGTTGTTTCGTTTGAAGGAGAAACCCGTCCGAGAAGAAGAAGAAGGAGGAGAAGCGCCGCGGAGCTTCTTTCGTCGTTCGGAGGATCATGAAGTGGTAAGAAGATTCCTTCACTTCCCTCCAAACGCCTAGAAACACCCCAATTAAAGATGGCAGAAAACGGACAGAACGAAGAACTGCTCCTTGACGGTCCGGACCCCTCATGCTACAGAACCCATACGTGGTTCTGGTTCCAGAACCCAGCAGAATCTGGGAACGGACGTCATTTTTGTGTAGTTGTTCCGCTTCTCATCTACTCAGTTTATAGTTTCTGTGTTTTTTAGGCACCGTAAACGTCAGATAGACGGTAAAGCAGACGCAACACAGCCGTTCTTAGAATAAATGTCGCTAAAGTTGTACTTTTGGGGCAAAAATGTTTGAGTTTACACAGGTGGGAATTTTCAACCTTCTTTACTTTAGCAGCTTCTCAAACAGTTCAAGAGCTGCTGGGACATTTGGGCTTTGGGGCATTTAAAGACGTGATTCTAACATTTTTGTTGTTTTTGTCTGATGCTGTGTCTTATTTATGAAGACAATTAAGCTTAAAATGGCGTTTTTGTTGACCAAAAAGTGCTGTTGGTAACAGCTTGTAGCTGTGACGTAGGTGCTACAGTCGGTGGGCCACAACTTCCCTGCTCTGCTCCAAGGTTATTATAGTTAACGAAAACGAACGAAAAAACTAAAACTAGAACTGAAAAAACATTTTCGTTAACTGAAATAAAAATAAAAACGAGAGTTTTAAAAAAAACGAAAACTAACTAAAACTGTTTGTTGTGTGTATAAAACTAACTGAAACTAACTAATATTAACCCCAAAAAATACTTCGTTTTCATCTTTGTTAATACATAAGTCTTTTGGGTTGAAATAAAGTCTATTTACTTCACGCTGCTAGTTTTACTGTGTATCTGAACCTTACGGCATCACGTTGTCTGTGACGTCACATGATGTCTGTCAGACACTGCCGACTAGCGTTGTCATAGACCTTTACATGAGCGTGCTGGCTGCATTAAAAGTTGGGAGAAAGTGGGAGAGTCCTATTTGGGACTTTTTTGAATATAACAGTGTCGAAAACAAGTAAGTGCCTTGTAGTCGAAGCAGGAGACAAAATTTGTGGAACGCTCCTCAAAGGGAAAAACCCTACGAATCTAAAAGTACATTTAAAAAGCGCACACAAAAACGCAAATCAACAGTACCTAGACAGGCTAGCCTGTCGCCCGCCCTCCCCCAAAAAAGAAGCGAGAGCAGATAACGTAATGCTGTTATCGGCTGTTGTATTTTAATTCAAGGATAGTTGTCCTTGTGTCCTCTGAATAATAAGTGTTTCAAAATGTATCTTTGATTTAGTTTTTATTATACAATACTTATTCTGGTGATTTTGAATCATGCACCTGACAAATATCCTAATTTACAAAAAAAAAAAGAAAAAAAAAGAAGAAACTAAAACTAACACTAAAACTAATAAAAACTAAACTAAAACGAAGCAATTTCCAAAAATAAAAACTAATAAAAACTAGTAAAGCAGCCTCTAAAAACTAATTAAAACTAAATAAATTTAAAAACAAAAATTCAAAACGAAATAAAAACTAAAACTAATAAAAAATCAGAAACTATTATAACCTTGCTCTGCTCCATGCTGATGCTTCCAGCTGCAGACAAATAGGTCCATGAACGTCTTTGTTGTCCACGCCTGAGCTGAAATCTGGATCTAAACTGTTCGGCTGGATATCTCTGATATTGCTCCGCCATTTTTGTTGCTCCGCTGACGTTTGGTTGGGGTTGTGAGGGGCTGTAAGCTGCCAGGAGAGCATGTGAACAGATGGATGATGGGAAATAGGGGGAGGCTTACTCTGCTCCAACAGTTCCACCCGGAGGGGAATTCCGATACTCCTGCCGCTCTGCAGAAACTGTCTTAGATTTCGACAGGTTTTTCGATTTTTAGCTAAAAATTGCATACTCATAATTACAAGACCACTTTTATAAGGGTTTAAAATAGGCCTGCACCATTAATCGCAAATTTATCGTTATCGCGATTTTAAGGTGTACAACATCCATATCGCAAAAGTCGGCGAAAATCGCAATAAATGGTAAGCCTTAAATGTGCTAAAACAATCTTATGGCAACATGAACTATTTAATGAATTGAATAAATCCCTTTATCCATTTGACCAATCAGAGGGAGCCCTTCATGTTGTTGACCAATCGGATGGAGCTTTTATGTTAGATGTTGCCCTCCTTATTAGACGAGGGTCATTTGGAGAATACATTAAGCTATTTTGACTCTTATTTAAATCAAGCTTTTGCAGTGAAAGGGAAATGTGTTTGTTATTTTTGCTATTTGTTGTATTGTCATCGCAATATTTATCACTAATATCGCATACCGCGAGTTTTCCTAATATTGTGCAGTCCTAGATCAAAAGATGTTTGGTATTTTTTTTAACTTTGTGGTCATTAGTGGAAGGTTTTCCTTCGGGCAGACAGACCCCTGAATGCATCACTGAGATGTTGTGGTTGGTTGACGAACTCTTACCGTCATGGATCTCAGTGGTGAAAGGGGCACACTGGAGCTTTTCACTGCACATCTGCTTTTGATTTATCCAGATGTGGGGGTCCTTCAGGCGTCCCGCCTTCAGCCTGACTCACTGGTTGTTTGGAGCATCGAAATGAAATGTGAATCATGGTCTCTGGTCTCTATCCAGCTTAGGTTTTCTCTTTAGTTTGAGAGCCTGTGTTTGGGTTTCTTTTGCGCGTGGTTGTAGAAATAATCATTGGAATCAACAAAATCAAAGGAATTCTCTGTCAAACAGTGAAGTACAGGTTCAACCATGTTCAGCTTTAAGCAAAACTGCTTCCATTGGAGATGGTGTTTTTAACATGTTCTTGTGGAGTTATTCTGATGATGGAGGACATATATTTAAAGTAAATGATGGATAAACTGCATTTCTGAGTTGTAAACCAGGAGCAGACAAAAAAATGTACTTTGAAAAAGAATGTATTTGTTACATAGAATACTTACAGCGCCGCCCCTTTCTGATGTAGACGACTAGATCCATGTACGCCATTTTATGTTTAAGTGTAAACGAAGAGCTCTCAGCGACAGGGAGAGGAGGGGGGTTCTGGTCCCAGGTGGAGCTGGACGGAGCCCGTGACCATGTGACCCATTTCAGCACAGCTGCCATCTTGACCAAATCAGACCAAAACAAAGCCTGAATTCAGGTTTTGTTTTGGTCTGATCTGGTTTGGTTTGAAGCCACTTTGTGGTCACAGGCTGAGCGGCATCGGCTTCACTTTAGGGCTGCAGCTATCGATTCTTTATGTAATCGATTAATCTAGCACTTAATCCATCGAATAATCGAGTAATCGGATAAAACGATTTGTGTGTGTTTTTGAACAACCAAAACAAATAATGCATAACAAAAATGATGGGGCTGTAAAATGAACAAGCATTTGGCTTTTATTTCTCAACAGAAGTATTTCCAAGTCCAAAAGTTTGGCTCCATACGCAGCCCGCCAGGTGCCAGTGGTTAAAAAAATAAAAAAAATCTGATAAACTGTGCTCACGGAATACTAAATTGTGCGCACGGATTAATCAATTGTGCTCGTACGGTTACGCAATCGTGCGCGCATGCAAAGTTATTGCATGTGCATGCCTCTGAGCATAGAAGATAAACTCTTAGCTTCGTGTTTGCAGGGATGTGAGGGTGCTTTGGTACAGGATTTAAAAAAAAAAACTATAAGCGAACATTGTTTACATGCAGACGTCTCTTCCTCAATGAACTATCCAGACCAATCACTACCGTAGACATCATCGGAGAAACGTTCAGCCAATCAGATGGTGTGACGTCATCATTAGTCGCAGACCACCGAACACAAGAAGTGACTTATGATGACGTCAGACTATTTGATTGGCTGTAGGTTGGTCCGATGAAGTGATTGGTCTGGATAGTTCATTGAGGAAGAGACGTCTGCATGTAAACAATGCTAAGCTCCGATAGACACAGGCACTTGACCATTTAAACATGCTTTTATTATTATGATTATTACTATGTGCATGTTCGCTTATAGTTTTTTTTTAAATCCGTGCGCCCAGGGCTTTTTTTGGCTGAACTGACACGGAAGAAGGGTTAAGATTAAGTTAATAGGTTAATACAACATTCATGCTAACAACATTAGCCGTGCTAATGAGCGATTTAGCCGTGGATCGATTTAAACTGGAATAACCATCAGCCTTTATATTGTCTGGACCTGAATGGTAACACAAATTCAGATGATTGTGTGCACGGTTTGTCAGGACTGGTCCCCCAAAAGCTTCTTCCGCCAGTCCAAAAGCCCGTCCTCGGTCTGGATTCACATGTCCCGGGAGACGTTCTGAGTCCCGACAGCAGAACCGGGAAACGGACTGCAGTCCGAAGTCTCCTTCGTTGCGCACACTGTACCAAAGCACCTTCACATCCCTGCAAACATGAAGCTAGTAGTCCATTTGCTCTACTTAGATTAGAAGCATGCACATGCGATGAATGTGCGTGCGCCACGATTGCGCAACAGTAGGAGCATAATTGATTAATCCGTGCGCACCATTTAGTAATCTGTGCGCACAGATTACTAAATGGTGCGCACGGATTAATAAACTGTGCGCACAGATTACTAAAGCGTGCGCACGGATTAGTAAAGCGTGCGCACAGATTACTAAATGGTGCGCACGGATTAATAAACTGTGCGCACAGATTACTAAACCGTGCGCACGGTTTATTAAGTGGTGCTCACGATATACTAATCCGTGCGCACGCTTTACTAATCCGTGCGCACGCTTTAGTAATCTGTGCGCACAGTTTATCAGATTTTTTTCCCTTTATAACAGCTGGCAACCAACGGGCTCCGTAGCTCCAAAAGTTAAGTGCCATTTTGGCATAGCCAACAATTATAGAACAATGTACAGTTAAGAGAACTTACTGTAAAATGTATAACATGTATTGTAAAACTAATATGAATATAGTTTTTGTCTTCTTAATACAACACATTACAAAAAAAGGATTGCACCTTCTGCAAATTTAGTTTAGTTAACCTGAGAACAAAAAATTAATATAAAATATCAAGCCAAACAGGTACACAATGTATAAAATGTATTAAAAAATTATGTAAATAAAACAATTATAAACAATTATAAATAATAAGCTGTAATCTCAAAACAAACATCAAAATGTATTAATGTACATGTGTGTGTGTGTGTGTGCGTGCGTGTGTTTGTGCGTGTGTGAAGGCTATACTCTCTTGCAATTGAATGTGATAATTACGTTTACTACTTTAAAACGTCATCAAAGTTAAACATCATATCTAGTCAAACCGCATCACGACATCGCTACAAATGCAGTATGGGATTAAAATCAGCGAACATCAATAGTCTTAGACTACGGTAATTTACCTTATTTCAGCGATGCTTGAAACAGGATAGAGTGGATATTTCTGTTCAGATGCTGAATCATGGAAGATGTGCTGTTGTGGTATGCCAGCTCTATTTTGCCGTGACATCTCACGTTTTCTGCCGTTTATTTAAATATCTATTCTCCGCCATCGCGCCAACTAAATTCAAAAGGTCCGTGTGAATAAACGGTCGCTGTGACACAATCAAATCCCTCGAGGCAGAGTTTTTGCCTCGAGGAATTTTTGTAATCGAGTAACTCGAGGAATCGTTTCAGGCCTACTTCACTTATTGTCTAGTTTCCACCCAGCCTTATGTTATAGGTGGAATTGGTGAGAGTTGCCCCTCGATCGCGATACTCCACACCCTTTTGCAGAGAGTGCAGTCGCTAAAGAGTCAGGAAAAGCTGGAGGAGGTCACAGCCAGTGAGCACAATCTAGGTCTGTAAACAACCGTCATGGTTTAGTTTGCTGCAAAGAATAATTTTTCGTTATTATACTTATTATATAATAATTATTTGTTATTTTACTTTATTTATTTTATTTCCCGACTAATGACTCATCCGCGATGATCCAGTATAAACTAAGGGAAGTGACTTAAACAAAAATAAAAACCAAACAAAATAGAAAAGTAGTAGTCCGCTCCCGCACTTAATTAGTCGAGTGTACCGGCGGAGCGCGGATTTACAGCTTTGTGTTTGAGGGGGAGGGGGTGCTTTGTTACGTGTGGGATACGTGTGGGACACTTAGGGACACGTGTGGGACACATGGATTTGTGTTTCCAGTCGTGTCCCAACAAAAAATGACGTTATTTCCACATATTTACGTGCATGCAAGATGCAGATTGCAGAATTTCCCGCATGACTTTTATGTTCACCCAAAGCTAACGTTGTTAGCCCGTGTTAGCTTACTGCTAGCCCTGGCTTCTTTCTGGCTCCGTTCTTCAACAGAAAAAGCACTGACCACACGGATTAAAATTAAAATGATGAGCGAACAGGAGCTTCATAAGAACCGTAACATTATTAAAAGCACATTTAGAAGATCATCTCGTATGTTATGGAGCTGCCAGATATCTATGTATGTAGCCT
Organism: Oryzias sinensis; assembly: GCA_037389245.1. Classification (NCBI taxonomy): domain Eukaryota; kingdom Metazoa; phylum Chordata; class Actinopteri; order Beloniformes; family Adrianichthyidae; genus Oryzias; species Oryzias sinensis. The sequence goes on along the minus strand of CM074505.1, from coordinate 12,195,275 downwards.
CTCAGCGGAACTCATTTCCTCTTCCGGTTTTTCAAGCACTACTGCGCATGTGCGAATGATTTATTCTGACCGAAAGTGTGACCCATGTGAACGTTTGTTATACTATCTGGGCCCATGTACACGGTTGAATTTTAATCCGACCATTGATCCCATCAAAATAATTTTGCGTATGTAACTGCGGCTTATGGTGGCGTCATGATGGTGTCTCTCCATCGTGACGTCAGGCACCCATCGGTCCATCGGCACAACCCTAATCCAGACTGAAACCTGGAAAGTTATGGAGGAACTTTAAAGTCCCACTCTGATCATTTTATGATCTATTATCAGTGGTCTTTGGCCGTTTTTAGCCCCCCAAAAAACAAAACGGGTGTCGCTGCCTTGGACATAGTTTCTGCAGTGCAGCAGTAGTTCATTAGAAATGCCCCTCTGAGTTGTGGGCGGGACTGTGGGTGCAGAGTGAGGTCCAGGTGTCAGATTACAGTCAATGGTCGGCCCCGTCTGTGGGACTGTACCACTGGAAAAGCAACCAAAGACAGACATGCATAAACAAACCTCAGTGACCTGTTCCTGCTAGAAAGACATGCAGAACAACTTCCTCTCAACGTGATGCAAAAGATTGATGAGGAGGTCACGCAAGAAACGATGAAAATACACGGAGGAGGTTTAGCTGTTTGATCGGTGAGCTAAGAGTTTCCAGTCGTCCCTAAACCTCTGGAGCCGAAATTATCTCAGGGTTTAGCTACCGTACCAGTATGTGTGGTTACTGTTTCCTCTTTGAAGCTCTAAAACGCCGGTTTTTAACCTTCTGCTCACAGATGGAAGGAGAGAAGGAGCAACAGAGGGAGGAGAAGGAGAGCAACGAAGCTGAAGATGACAGGAGGAGCGATGACGAGGCTGACAATGAAGAGGAGGAGGAAGATTCTGAAGGGGCGGTGCTGAGCTGGCAAGAAGGCCACGACAAGGATGATCTGGGCCTTCCCATCATGCACTGGGAGGCCCTCAGCCTGCGGATTGCAGAACTGGAGAAGCAGGAAGAGGAGCGGAAAGCAAAGGTGAAACGCCGTTTTTTGGACGCCTCTGCAGCAGGAAGCGGCGCTGACCTTCTCGCTTTTCAGGCAGGGGCTTCAGTGGAGCGAGGCCCGACCCCGGCCAACTGGACCGAGGAGCGAGGCAGGAGACCGGACCGGTGGGAGGACGGTAACGACGCCTGCAACAGCCACGTGCTGGCACTCACCTCCCGGTACGCTACAGCCCCCCCCCCCATCTACAGCCTGCACCGCCGACCACATTCAAACCGATCAAACCCCACCTCGTAGACACGGAGGTAGACGACAGCAGAACATCAGCAAGTTCTACTGCAGAACACCTCATGGACCTTTCTGCTGGAATAACATGTTTACTTCAGGACGCAGCCGCTGTTTAGAAAGAGCTGATGGGGATGTTTCCATGGAAACCCACAAAAGACAAATCAAACACCTGACTTTCTAAAGGCCTCCATTTTTAAGAAAAATGCATAACACTTGTGGAAGAGTGTACACAAAACAGACAAATGAGCACAGGAGATTCAGAGATGATTAAACATGCACCTGAGATATTAGACATGACAGCCTCCATTCATCTTCTGCTCATGTGGAACCGGGCAGTTGAAGCAGAGATGCCTAGAACTTTGTCTCCATTTTGGCCTGTAGTTCCTCTGGCAGAACTGCAGGAGGTTCCCGTGAGAGGATTTGTGTGAGGTTTGTCTGCTTCCACTAAGGAAGATGGTCTTCCTCGGTCTTCATCAAGGCCTCCTCCTGGTGCCTCTCCAGAGAGGCATTCGAGAGAGATGCTAAAGCAACCTCAACTGACCTCTTGAAATGGAGGAGCAACAGCTCTACTCCCTGTTTCTGATGCCATGTTAGCAAGAACGGGCAGAAAGTGGGATCTTGAACTTAGCTTTTGGTGTTGGACTGTTGCTACTCGATACGAGCGCATGTGGCCACAGTCGGAAAACCAAACCGCAACCATTCATTTGTCCTCCATGATCGGTTTTCAAACGGTTGGCACTATCATGAGCTTAAAAGGACGCTACTCGCTATGCTACTCTACTACTAGTTTTGAACACGGAAGGCCGAAACGCGCTTTAACGTAGACCTTTTATTGAAAGCGGTTGCTTAAACGTGCGTTACTTAAGCTGTGAGCGTAGCTTAAGGGAGCGCCCATCCCCTCTGAGACCAAGCTCATTTCAGCCACTGTGTCTTCAGCCTCGTCTTCCTCAAGGGAAGACGTGGCCCTCGGCCACATCCAGAGGGCCCAGTTAAGGTGGCTCGGGCATCTAGTCTGGATGCCTCCTGGACGCCTCCCTGGGGAGGTGTTCCGGGCATGTCTCAGTGGACGGAGGGCCCGGGGAAGACCCAGGACACGCTGGAGAGACTACGTCTGTCGGCCGGCCTGGGAACTCCTGGGGGTCCCCCAGAGGAGCTGGAGGAAGTGGCTGGGGAGAGGGAAGTCTGGGCATCTTTGCTTAGAGTGCTGCCCCCACGACCCTGTCCCGGATAAGTGGAGGAAGATGGATGGATAGATGGATCTGTAAAATCTGTAAAATGGATGGATTGTAAAATATATTTTAATATTCCAAGCCTGATCTGCATATTGCAGTGAATTATAACTCAAAAAAATGCCCATAATATAATATGAGCCATTTTTGAGTCTGTACAATCCTAATAATCTGCACATTTTTGTTGGAGCTTCTCCGTTTGAGAAACCATGTGACACCGTATGATAGATTATTACTGTATTTCTATACAAATATGTCTACATGTGTGAGCTGTGTAAATTCAAAATTGACTTGAGAATCGTGAATGAAATCAGGAAATGAATGGTGATTCCCAGCCCTAAATAAAATATCTGTGAAGCATTTTTGGTTAAAACACTCAAAATAAAAGGAAATCAGGTCTGTGAACAGAAGTCATGTGACCTTTTCCATGTTGGAGACATTTTGACAGAGTTTGTTGGAGGTAACTGAAAAATGATGAAGCACAAAACCAAAGGTTTGTCATTTTGATCCTAATCTCCGATGAACTCTGATCATTTACTTAAAATGTCAAAATCCTCCTCGGTTTTGGCTCCAAAAACTCCAAACCTGCCTGTTTTTGTTTGTTTGGGGCATCTTGCTTCTGTCACCCCAGAGCTAGACTGGGTTCAGGTTTTTTAATGATGTTTGTCTTCCAGCCTACAGACACAGATGAACCTCCAGCTCTGCTTCATCAACAACAGTGAAAGTGAGGAGGAGGAGGAGGAGGAGGAGAAAGGAGATGCCTGGAACAAAGAGAGCAGCAATACCAGGGTAAGACTTCCTTTGGCCTGTGTGACAGAATCCAGATGAGAGTCGAGGCTCCCGCCTGTCCTTCAGGTGTGGCAGCTGAGCCACTCCCCCCTCTGAACCCCCCCCCCCCCACCTCCTCAGTTCTGCGTCTCCTTGTTGACAGAGAGGAAAGACTCCGCCCCAGAAGAACTCCCAGCATCCGACCAAGCCCGACCGTCCCAAAGCCAGAGGCTTCAGGAACACCCTGAGGAACCTGCGGGACCGCCTGAGGGCGGACCACAAGACCCCGGTGAGGACGGAGCTGCAGCCAGCGACGCGCTGGGGTTTTGATCACATTTGATTATGCGTTCGGGCCGAATCTGTGAAATTTAAAGCTTAGATGTTTCACTTCAGCTTTGAGGAGTTTGCACCTCACACCGCAGGATTTAAAGGTTATTCTTCAGTCAGGTCAATCTGAAGAGGAGTTTAGAGCAGACTCATTTGGTTCAACCCGTCGGATCTCAAGTGGGCTGGACTAGCAACATAATAGCACAAGAACCGATGGACAACTCATCTGTGGCTGTGTGGTGTTTCTCAGTTGGAAACCAACATAGCATCCTAATCACTTATCATTATCACACAAAGGCCAAAGGATTTCAAATCAAATCACTTAAAAAAAATCATTTTTTCAGTTTTACACAGGCTGAATATTTTACATCTGACACTGAGGAAATCCTGATAATAAACTCAAGAGGGGCTACGGAAAAACATGAAACACCTGCCTAATATGTAAATGTGCAAATTCATGAAAGCTTAAATGAAATTCAACTTGCAAACATTTGTGAACATAAGAATTTGGAGTAAACCTCCGTTTCTCTCCTGAAACTTCACCCGCCGTCAATATCAGGATTCAGATCCTGTGCAGCAACACATTTACTGTCATTCAAGTGTGAAACATCCAAGAATCTTTTCCTGGTTTCTTCCTGACCTTTGATTGGCTGCCATCAGTGACCAGTTCACTCCAACATTGTCCAGCGCAGTAACGAGAGAGCTGACTGTCATCAGCTGTTGCTGTGTCCGCTGTTACGGTCTCCTTAACACCTCTGATAACTATGCAGAGCTGTGGAATATCTGATGACGATGCTTTCATCAACAGTGACCAAAAATGCAATAAATGACTGGATTCCTTCATTCGACCGCCCAAGTCTCCTCAGAGATGTTGGATCTGCAGCTGTAATCCTTCACAGACTCATGTTGGCAAAGGTCGACTGCTTTTTGGGGTGCAGGACTTCAGCATTTTCCCATAAATGCACCATCCTAAAGTGGTTTGGATGTTTGCTCCAACCAGTTTGTCTGTCACTGCTCCATCACCGGCGTCACGGCTGCAGAAAATGCAAACGGTGGTTTTTAATAGTTGGTAAATCTGCTTTTTTCTTAACTGCAAATGGTGAAACTTTTCTTTATGGTGAGTCTCTTCTTTGAGCACTGCAACTTGTTGATTTAATAAGAACAATATTAATAATGGATTTTATTTATTAAGCACCTTTCATTATACGAAACCTCAAGTGCGACAAGATGTGAAAAATAAAATTTCTAAAAAGAAATAAAAACTGAATAAAAATTTGCACATAATAATGCAAAGCTAGCTTAAAATGAGAAAACAATAAAAGGAGGACTTGACAAGAATAAAATAAAAACCACCTGTAATCATAGGCTTTTTTTAAAAAAAAAAAGAAATGTCTTTTAAAGAGCATTTTGAAACTGGAGTGTCGCTTCTGATCATTTTGATAGCACCTTAGCAGCGGTGCGGCTCGCGAGGAACTCAACAGATGTCGACGTGCTTCCAAAGATCTTCTGTTTATCTCCTAATCTCTTGTTATGCCGGTCTTGCTTTTCTTTTGCTCCCCCTAGTGGCCATTTTGGTTATTTCTTAAAACACATAACTTGCCAGGGAATAGGCTAGAAATACACTTTTTCTTTTTTAAATAAAACATCCTCATAATTTTTCTCTTCCTTACCTGGCCGGATTAAACCATCTGGCGGGCCGCCGTGTGTTTGACACCCCTGGTTTAGAGAGCATGTGTGAGTGTGTCTGTATGACAGATGTTCCTGCAGATGCTTTGCATCCTCTAGTTCTGGTTCTGTTGGACTTCTAACTTTAATCCTTCAGAATTGAAGCCTGTAAAAAGATCTTTGCCATAGCTTTTGTTTTAGTGTTTGTGTCACTTCTCTCCAACTCAGCAGCAGAAACTAAAAAGCTGTGATGAGGTTCTGGACTGCAGGTCTGGAAGCAGACATCCACCTCTGGCTCAGTTTTCTAGTCTGTTCTCTTTTAATGGTTTTGTTGTGTTTACTCGCAACAAGTGTGCGATGTTGTTATTTACATGAGCATTTGACCTATTTAGACTGAATTTGAATGAAATACACAAAAGATCCCATTGTTGTTCCTAATAAGGAATGAGAAGAATGTTTATTGCATTTAATGAAGGTAGGCTGACCTAACAAACGTTGCCCGTGCCAGTGGCGGGCATTTCCATCATTCGCTGCAATAGCAGCTGGACGGCGACGTCTCCTGCTTCTCATTAGCCTCGTGACGCCGTCCTGCGGCGTTCCACTCTTTCACGAGTGCTGCATGCAGTTCTGCAGGTCACTTGGAGGTCCGATCATCGCGTCTCTGCTCCAGCGGGTCCCAGGCGTGCTCTATGGGGTTCAGGTCAGAGGTCATTGCTGGCCACTCCCACTTCCTGAAGTCCAGCTGTGATGATTGTGGCGCCGTGGGGTGGAACGTCGTCAACCATGCTGGTGGATTTAGGGGATGTGATGGTTCTATGATGTCTCTGAGGTCATAACCTGCAGTCACTGGACCATCTTCCAGAACCAAATGGGTTTGACTCTGACTGGTGATGCCTGCCAGACGGTTGCCCCTCCTCCACCAGAGCCCACCCTGGAGACCTGCAGGTTTCTCCATGCTGGTTGCATGTTGGTTAAAGTCCGACTCTGTTTTCTCAGAACTCCGCCGGCAGAGGTTCAGGCGTCCACCGGAAACATCTGGAGCGCAGCGATGTGCAGAGTTTGAGCACGAAGGACCTGAACGCGCTCCGGGCGTCCCTCAGCCAGGCCGTTCAAGGTGTTCCCCGACCCCTTCATGTTAGCTTCCACCCTCCCCCATGGCATGAAACCGCTTTTGATCTTCTCTCTGCTCTGTCAGACCTCAGCTCAGAGCTGGTGAGCTGCCTCCACATCCGTGACCAGCTGAGGACGGAGCAGGACGCCATGCTGCTGGAGGTGCAGGACCTGACGTCCCTGTGAGGCTGCTGACGTCCTCCGGCCGTCGGACTCTTCATCCTGAAGGTTCTTCTGGAGCGTTCCTTTGCCGGACCGACCCAGAGACGGGTCGGGGGCATCTGCTGACGAAGGAAAGAACAGTTTCTGGAGTTTGTGGGCAGAGACGAAGATCCTGGGTTTGTCCCAGACTGCTGTAGCGATGGTTGGCGGAAGAGACGCTTCATCTTTTTCCTGTGTCTAGCTTTTCCTCAAGGTTTTCATTAAAGGAAGCTGTGCAGTCTCCTCTGCACGGCACCGAGGACCCGTCTGCTGAGTCACGGAATCATGAAACTTTGTCCTTGCAGGTGACATGGAAGCGGGACGTTGGCACACCGACGTGTGAAGTCGTGTTGTCTGCTTCGGTTCTGTAGTCACCAACGTTTTTGACAATAAGGGATTTGTTCAACGACAGAATTTAAACCAGACTTCGGGTCTTTGGTCAGGCGTACTCCCTTTCTCTTTGATGAGCGAGTCCATGTTCTTGCCGTGTGACTCGTCCGTGCCGCCCAAACCGGACCGGTCTGAGCCAAGTGCGGCTAAGGCAGGTCCATGTTTGGTGGAGCGTTCCTGTTGTTTCCCGATGATGCTTCCACACTGGGAAGGATTTGCTCCTCCTTCATCAGAACCACAGCAGGTCCTGCATCATGTCAGACCTCGCTCCTCTCAGAGGTTGGAGTCTGGGCTGTCTTAGCTTCAGTAAGGGGAAGTCCACAAACCTTGAACTCCTCCAGAGGAATGAAAGGACGGTTAAAGAAGTGGCGCATGTAGTCTAAAGGCCGTGTCACACAGCTACGTCGTACATTTTCCACGTATGAAGTTGTGATTCGTGCGTGATCTCCGTCATTCATAAGTGTTTCTTGCGTTCGTCGATGTGCACAGATGTTCATCGAGGGTTTCGGCCGACGTTTTGTGCGGCTTTAACTTTTTAGTCGATTGAGAATGACACAGTTTATGTGTAACTTTTGTAGTTTATGCGCAATCTTTACATAAATCTTATGCAACTTTACATGATTTTTGCGCAAATTGGTGGCTTTCCACCAGCGTTCCACGTGTCTCTAACAGACTTTTCACGCGTGTACCACGGATGTGTAACGTTTATATCGGGTGTACGGACCACACATCACGTTCATGACGTGTTTGACGCATGAATCACTGATGGGATGCATACTGTATTTTATTCATTTACGTGCTCTTTGCAGTGTTTATTCGTACTTCTGCGGTTTTAACGCGGTTCATTCAGGAAACATCTGAGAAAATCTCACGTAACGACCACAACCTATCTCACTTTTTCCACGAATGACCAGTTTCCATCTGTGCAACATGCGCAAAACGTTGGTAGTGGCCGTGCGACGCGGCCTTTACTCTGCACTTTCACCATTTTAGGCTTCTTTTCATTTATTTTAGCAAATCCTGTCATAAATGCGAAGCAAACCGAATCTCAACAAATGTTGAACCTTCAATCCGTTCTTCGACCCACAAAGGGAAATGACTGTCTCAGAATTTACCGACTCATGTCTAAGTGTTTCGCTCAAACTGAACGCGGTCCATTCTGACTAACGTTCTAATTTTCTGGTGCTTTTTTTACTCTTCAACTAGTTCTACTAAATTTGATGTCACAGGAAAGGAAACATTGTGGTGGTAGGGACTGTTATTGCTAATAAAGATTTAATGTTTTCTAAAAAACAAAAAAAAAAAAGCATCCTGTCCATTTTTAATTCATGTTTATTCGTTTGGTTCCTGGTTGAGGAGGGTGTCCCATCCGGGGCCTTTACCTCATGGGGCCGAGACCCCCCCCATATGTCCCAGTCATAAGAGTTTGTGTCACAAAGGTTAAAAGGTCTACTCTGACCCAAGCCCGGCTCCGGTAGCCCGTCACACGCCGGGACAGATGAAGGTCGCCTCCACGCGTCCGCACAGCCACCGGCTCGGTTTGCCGGGACTCGAGGACAAAAGTCAGCACGCCGTTCGTCCGCGGTTACTTTTTAACCAGGAAGTTCTGACGTGTGTTTGTGCGGACATGTGATGGCGTTTCCTGCTGATGGGGAAACATTCCTCAGAATCAGCTGTTCCCGTTTATTTGAAAAGGATGGTTTACCTCACACCAAAATGGGCTCTTATGATTTCAAATCCAACTTTATAAGCTCGAAGTATGTCTATGCTGTTCCCACAACCCCCCTCCGCTAAAAATATCCTCAATACCAGTTTAAAAAAATGTTTTTCCTTGTTATAAATCAAAATATCTGCCAATGGAGCTACTTAAAAAAAAGGATATGGGAAGGAAATGTAATAAATATAAAGTTTAGCCTAAATTACAGAAGGAGTTTATACAAATACACACCTTTTGTGTTGAAAGTTCCAGAAAGGTGTAACAGTAAAATTTTTCCAACACAAGAGGCTCTTCAGCTCTGCTCTGGTCTGCTTGCTCAGCTGTTGGACAGGACAAGTTAAATCAATCAATAAATCAATAAAATCATTCTTTGTGGGAAAAACCTGTTATGTACTAAAAGTTCAGGAAGATTTCTCTCACACTTCTTCTAGTTTGACACGCACCAGGAGGAGTCGGGAGACAGGTTGCAGATTTTCAAAGCTAGACTTCGGTTGTGCTCCAACGTAATCCATAAATCTCCAAAATCACAACATGGAAAACAGGAATCTAAAGATTATCAGTATATTCTAAACAATTAAAACAACAGTTTCACTGCTATAAATGCATTTCAATACCTAAAGCACTACAAGGACTTTCAAATATAACGTCCTCCTATGCAACAGTCAAGAAGAAAATAAAATATTAAGTGTCTTAACCTTTGTGCTATCCTATGGGGTCCAGATGACCCCACCCTTACATTGACAAGTTATCCATACCATGACAAAGGTGGAGAGGATTTCCATGTAATCCATGGACACCAGTGAAGATCATTGAAGAAGAAAGGGGTCCAGATGACTCCAAAGGCATGTTAACGTTGGGAGTGGGGTCATCTGGACCCCACAAGATAGCACCAGGGTTATAGTCTTAATAATAACCTTTTTTTTACAGACTTGGGAAGCCAAATATTTTATTGTTATATAATCTATATATAAAAAGAGAAACAAAGGAGGCAGGGCTTAAAAACAAAAACAGGATGTGCCGTGAACACTGACAGTACGTCCCAGAGTTCTCAGGACACAGTTGTTCATTCACCCTCACATTGGAGGGGCGGCGTCTTCAGTGTGGGACTCGTGGCTTCTGCCGTGTGTTCCCGCCACGCTCGAGTGACATCAGTGGACATGCCGGTCACTTCCTCTCAGCCAACCCCCTTTCAGGATGGCTGAGCTGCACGCCACAATGAATTCCTGTGATTTTACACTGCCTTTATTTTGAAAGTTTCTCCATCTGCGTTTGCTTATTTCCTGATGTTTCATTTGTTTTTGTTTTTATCTTCCCCGTTAAAGTTAACCAAAACAGTTTGAGCATGGATAAAAACACACTTTTACATAAATACAAATACACTCAAATGCAATAGAAAGTCCTACCTGTCCACTGATGTGTGGCAGAGAAGATTTTCCCGTATAATTTACACAAACAATTGCTGGTATGCAGACAGATTTGTTCTTTGGGTTTCGATGTGTTGCCCCGCGTTGATCATGACAAAAAGCTTCAGAGGTGAGGCAGACGGCACTCTACTGCCTCATAAGGGGGCATCCTAAACTGAGAGGGACTTCTTTGCTGTCTTACCTGAACACAAATGCTGGTGGAAGCTCCTTTTTTTTAAATCTGAAAACGTGGTGGCATTTTGACACAAAACGTTGTTTCCACGACAGACTTTGAAAACACAAACAACAACAAGAAGCGACAAAGCTGTTACAGAATGACGAAACACAGAAACAAAGGTAAGACCATTTCTTTTTCTATTTGATAAATGAATGAGTTTTCAGTTATATAGCACTTTACAACTCCTTCAGGGTAGTGCTTTACAACGAAAAAGGGCTAAAATTGGGCAAATAAAGAAAAAAATTAAATTGATAGTGAGCAATTAGCAGTAAAATACTTGAAGTGAAACAAGTATGGCACCGGGCCTATCTGCTACTTTTTTTTTAAGCATTTTTAGAGTAAACGTAGAACGTTTGGATAGCTAAAACTGTCATTTTACGCTACAGGTAGGAAAATCTCACAAAACAAGAAAACAAACATCCAAACTTTTGCAAAGATGGATATAAAAGGAAAGCGTTTAGCCGATCACCGCTAGCTCCACGGAGAAAAGGTGTGTGTGTGTGTTAACCTGGGGGCGGTACAGGCAGAGGAAACTCTTCCTGGAAGGGGCTGTTCCTCACCTTGTGATGTCACAATGTGAGGACCCACCCGTTTTTGTGGATTGGGACAGGCTGGTGCTCAGAGCGCAGGTTTTTAGAGGAATGCTTGATAATGCGGGAAAGGATCTAAAGACCACAAGGAAATAACATTATAATACACTTAAAAGCTCCAACAGTTGATTTAGCCTAATATAGGCCTGTTAAAAGCCATTCTAAAAGGAAACATTTTTAGTTGACATTTAAAGATCTGATGTCGTGCAGTTCTGCCAGAATGTTATTCCAAAACTAAGGGCCACCAACTGACTACAGCATAACCTGTAATCAGATTACACTAAGAGTAAAGGATTTAAAAACAGAATGTTACTGTTGGAACAATGTCCAGCTACAAAAGATTAAAAACCCCTACAAACCGCTGTAATCTCCCACTCCAATCATTTTTTGGTTTATTTTCATTCACAGTGGTCTTTTAATTATGATTATGCCACTTTTAGCCAAAATGTTAAAAAAAAACATGTGGGTTTTTTTTAGGACATAGTTTCTGCAGAGCAGCAGGAGTTCTTTAGAAATTCACCTCTGAGTTGTGGGTGGGACTGTTGGTGCAGTGCAACCCCGCCCCTCTTTCCATCACCCTTAACTGTTTACACGTCTCTAAGGTTTGTATGATGAATTGCGTTTTAACAGCGCCGTCCTCGGCTTACAGTCCACACGACGTGTCAGAACTTGGTGAAAGCAGTTCCCATCCTGTCGACCTCTGGAGAACTCAAACCTCTGCTGTGAAGATCTTGGTTGAGTTAGTGTTCAATTCAGAGCTGCTTTAGTCCTGGAGAACCCAACAACAATTAAAAACACCAAAACTTTTCCACCATTTTTCTGAGGAGGACTCTCCGCAGGTACCGACAGTTTCAGGACCAGGGGGAGCTCCGTGGAACATGTTAAGTGACCTGCATCAGACGCCCACGTGTGCCCCCGCCACGTTGAGATTATTCATCAGGTTCTGTTTTTAGCCGCAGACAGGCCTCACTCAGCAGGTGAGGCAGATTCGGGAGGGGTGAGGCGCGGAAGATGGACAGAGGGAGGGACTGCATCGCCATAGAAACCGCCCCGTCTGCTCGGAGAAGCGGCAGAAGGAGGTGACCGCTGAAGTGGTGGGATTGATCAGGTCTGGCAGCTGTTGGATCGGATCCCGCCTGCTTGTTGGGGGGCGGCAGATGGACGGAGAACCACATGGACGGAAAGGCGCGGCTGGAACAGGTAGACTGGAGCGACAGGCTTTTATGACTTGGATGTGCACTCATCAGTCAGTTCTGGAAATAGCTTCGTAACTGCTCTTAAAGCAAACAGATACAGAGGAAAACCCATCGGGCTGCTGTGTTTGTCGTGCTCTCTGAGGATGAGCTGCAGGTCAACAGTCTGTCTGTCACCTGAAAACTTTTAGAAAACCTAAGACTGGCAGGAAAACCAACAATGTGGGGCGAGGAAGACCTCAGTCAGCTGCAGGTCTGAGAGCTCATGGAGTCCCTGACGACTGTGTGTGGCTCACGTCCGCTCAAACGTTGCCGGTTTTGATGGGTTCACTGGCCTTAGGTGGGGGGAGCGTGTTGGTGGTCCTGTCCCGCTTTGCTCCCGATGTCAGCTTCCCTGAGCAGGAAGGAGCAAAGATGGAGGGATGACGGTTAAAAAGGAGAGGAAAAAAGAAAATAGTTAATCCGACTCAAATGAATCACTTCAACTGGTAACATGTAGTTGAAATGAGTTTATTCAACCTAACTGCTTATGTCTGTCCAACTATCCATAATTTATTTTGTTTATACCACTCAAGTTAAAATATATATCTAACTAAATATCATTATAATCCAACTCAATTTAATGTTGATCTAACTTTGATTATCATGTTTTTCCAGCTTAATTGATGGTTTTTCTTGAGCTCACATATGTCAAAGTTCGTGTCATTTCTACATTATTTGACTAAATGACCCACTAACGTTTCGCACTGCGGGGCCAGAGAGAGAGAATGAAATAATTCTTAATCAATTATTAAAGATGGTTAAAATGATTGATTTCTAATGATATTAATTCACTTGTTCCAAAACATGATTTGTTAAGTTTATTTTCTGAAAGTATGATTTTTCTGCTGAAATTAGTCTGAATATATTTTAGATAACTGATCTGTATGTGGGATGTTATTATACAAAATAGTTACAAAATCACATTCTCATGTGATTTATTGATCCTTAAGCAAATGTAATGAGCTGAAACTGTGTTGGTAAGGCATTGATATCAAATGAAAACGTATTAACCTCATAATCATGTAATAAAATGTTTACGGTAGAACAGGTGTGGGATTATATAAACTCGCTTCCTTCCACTCCCTTTCAAGCAATCTTTGATTTAATGTCTAATAATCCTAAATGTCATACGTCTTTGAATAAATGAGTGAATGAATGCTTATTCTGTTGATTTCTGTATTATTCCTTGATTGCTTGAAGTAAACCATTTCAAATCAAATCAAATCAAGTTTAGTTATCATCCTCTCTCGGGGTGCAGAAAGACACACACATAACAGGATCAAATAACTCGGCAAAACAGAGTAAAACAGCTAAACAACAAAACACACAGACAAAAACACACACTTAAACCCCAATACGTCCAGACAGGCAGAGGGAATGGTATCCCACAATTCCTTGCGCTGCCGGATCTGACAGCAGGCCCAATTATGTATATCAATATATTATATATATATTCTAAAAGCAAAATTCAGGCAAAATAAACAAACCCAAAGGAATTCATGTTTTACAAAACCCTTTTTCATCAAAACTGTTATGATTATAATTCACAGCTGATGCAAACGTCTTTGATCGATGCTCCGGATAGCAGCGGGAGTCTCGCTAGTCTCATTCATCTATCACTGTGTTATTTTTAAGTTGATTGAACTAAAAAAATAAGATTTCTTATTACCAAAGCAAGAGAAGTTATATCATGTAAAAACGTTAATCTTTAGGGCTACAGCCTAAATACTTGATCATCAGAGGCCACCTTTAAAGAGCTGCAGGACTAGACCTGAGATGCGGGACACGTGACACTCTAGGTCCTACAACAGTTTTACCATTTTGAAAGAACTTTGTTGCTAAAGGAAAAGGTTTCAAAAGGTCTCTTGGTTTGATTTTGAGTGTGAGGTTAATGGTTCCTTAATGGTAAAAGAAAAGGCTGCTGTGTCAAAAACACGTGATAGTCATTTCACCTGCATCAGGAAGCAAACTTCATTTATTTAAAGTTAAAGCTTGTAGATCTTTTTTTTGAACCAAACTTTATGAGAATATTGACATAAAAGAAGATTGACATGACTTCAGAGGGTGTTCAAATCTAGTATTAAAATGTTTTAGTGCTTTACTCCTTATGCCTCGAGCTACGTTCACACCAGACAGGTGACGTTCACACTGGACTGTTGCTAAGCGACGCTAGCGCACGCACCTACAGTTGGAAGAGGTTTGCAGCGAAATGTCGAAGCAAATCGCGCTCCAGACGTGGAGTCTTATAATTCCTGCTGGACACAAAACCTCAGTTATTAATTTCTCCTTTATGGTCAATTTTCAGATGGTTGGTACTTCCGTGAATTAAAGTGGACACCATCCATTAGTCACTACCAAAGCTGAGTCCCTAAATGGGTCAAAGTTCACCCGGTTTAACGTTCAATGCGCGTTCAACGGCCGTGTGTTTTGCACATAGAGCCTGAAAATGGAATTAAGAACCCTGAGAGCGAGAGATTTGAACGCGGAAGCACGAAATGCGCTTATGTGTGCGTTGAAATCGACTTTTCCATTGACAGTGGCTACTTGAACACACGTTACTGAGGCTGGCTTGAACGTAGCCTTAGGTGGAATGTTGCCGGTTCAAACACTTTTATGACACCAAATGAGAAAGAAAGGAGCCTCTGTAAACAGCTAATCATCTTCATGCTAGCTGAAAATCCGATGTTTGTTGGGTTGTCCAGGCTCGTGGAGCGTCATAAAGTGAGCACAGGTGTGTTTTGCGGTTCCCTTGAGGCTAGTGTTGCCCCTGTAAGGGACATCGTACAAAAGGAATGTATTTGTAAAGATAATGTAGGTTACAGGCACTTATGATGTGCAGGTGATGCTGTTGTGTGATGCCCTTATGCCACACTCTTTGTCATGAAGCGTGGGCACTGGCTACTTACTGACTGCATGCACGGAGTGTGCAGGTGAGACACAAGTGACCATACGACACCTGCAGGGTGTCCACATAAACCTACACTCTGGTGGTCTAAATTCCTCATTTCTATCAGTCAGGCTGCACATATGGAGGATGCATGAGGAGTGCACTTTTGGGCGTCGTGCCTGCATCTCACCTAGTTCACCCTTAGTTATCCCTATGTGTTGTCTAAGTGTTCTCTATGACGTGTCGCTTGCAGCATGCCCATAGAACAATTATGTGCATGAAGATTTTTGCTCTACAGGCTTATCGTGTAGTCTACGACCTTAAAATTTCCTGCAGGCCACCTGCATCCCCCCGCACACATTTGCCCATTTTACCCCCACAGACAACCTGAATCCAGGACAGATGTGAGAAAGGAATCACCTGTACACTGTTCATGTGTTTTAATATTTACTTTTTACATCCGTGTCAGAATCAAATGAATATAAACATTAAGGAAGTGCAGCGTTATTGTACATTCAAGGGAAATTGACACTTTAGGTTGTTGACATGTGATGCTCATTATACATACAAGCAACATTTCTCCACACAGCGTGTTATTAGAGATTTATTCTTGACTGTAGCGCATGAGGGACAAACTTCAAATCAAATCAAATAACGTATTCCTGGTGTTTACTGCCAAACGTGAATCTGGGATATATTTTGTTGGCCGGCACTTGAAGACAGGCAGAGCCTTTCTGACGCTCTGTCCCTGTTGGATCTGCCGTCATTAGCTGACAAACACAAACACACAGCCACTGCCTGAGTGCTCATCTTTATATGCAGGCCTGCAGCTGACCAGAGCTGCAGGTTAACCTCAGTAAATCCTGTCGGGCTGTTTTGATGCTCCCCGTTAGTTTCCTGCAAATGAATTGTTGTGAGGTACAGTCAGTCCACTGGAGGCGTGGCCAGTGTACAGAGGGACAGAAAGGAGAGACCTTTGGGGTAGAGTGGTTACTTATTGCTGGGTTAATGGGGTGAGAAGGGGCTGAATCAGCAGAGGACTCTTGTACACAGGAAGGCAAACAAGCCTTATGAATCAGCAGCCTGCAACAGGAGGTCAAACATATTGTGCAAAGATGGCAGACAGCCTTCAAAGGAGAGGGGGGAGGGGCTGGAAAGTCCTGGATCTTTCCATTCCATCCGTTGAAATCAGTTACATTTATCCATCCGGTGGTGGTGGTGCCCAGGTGTGCTCAGAAGAGCCAGGTTTCCATCTGACGGGTCATTCGTCATTCACGGAGACACGCCGAGACAAGAAAACCAGATTATTCGACTTTTACATCCAATTACATGAATGGCGTGTTTTCTCACGCTGCAGTTTGTATTGCATACAAACACTGATCACTTCCTAGAATGAGTCATACGCCAATGGGAGTACCAGGACACCAGGAGACAGGTGTCATACATGTGGAGAATACATGAAGAGGAAGCAGGAATCAAATTACTTTACCTTCCAGTGGAAGAACAGCCTGTCCCTCATTTCAGTAACAGTCATCATTTTTTGTTTTTAGCCTCTATGAAAACGACAAACGTACTAATAGTGACTATTAAAAAGTCTTAAAGGAAGCGCAGGTGTGTCTTGCAGTTCCCTTGAGGCTTGTGCAACCACCTTATGGAATGTCATAAAAAATGGAATGTTCCATTGTTGTGCGTGTGGAAAGTGTATCATGAAGTGTTTTAAGGATAATGTGAGTTACACGCACTCACGGCGTACAGGTGATGGTGTCGTACGATATCTTTACACCCCACTCCTCCACAGCTCCTTACTGACCGCATGCAAATTCCGCAATCATGGGGTGTGCGGGTGATGCCCAAGTGCTCGTAAGACACATTGTCTAATTGCCTCCTTTTCTAACCGTCAGTGCACCACTTATCACTTGAACTGCATTAGCGGACTCCTCACACAGTGTCCGGTTTTCGTTGGAATGAAAAATCTGCATGACGTGACTGCGTCTCAGCGAGTTCCCCTTAATTTACACTTGTGTCTACTACAGGTTCACAAGGTGGTCTACAGTCTTAAAATTTCCTGTGTCAGACTGAATCCACCTACAGTCAAGACCAGGGATGCCCAAATCCAGGCCTCAAGGGCCCATGTCCAACATGTTTTCCAACCAACCTCCCATTGAAGATCATTATTGGCTTAACACACCTGATCCAGGTAATCAGCAGCAGATGAGACAGGATTTCTGGAAAACCAGTAGGAGGCCGGCCCTCGAGGCCTGGATTTGGGCACCCCTGGTCAAGACCATAACTATTTGGAAAGAGACACATTCTTTCAGTATAGGCTAGTCAGCACTCCCTCAATGAGCCTCAATGTGAAAGCAGGAACCTGCAAATGAACCACATTTCATCTAGTGTCTTAAAGTAGGAAAAGGAAACAATAAACAAATGAGCAGAACAAAACCCTCCGAGAAGCAAACATAAAAACAAATGGATCATCCCAAACGGTCACAGTCGGAATCCCGTAAATGCAGACGTCTTGCACTAAAAACAAAGAAGAGCATAATAAACGTGGAAACAGATATGTCAACTGACAGATGACATCACACTGTACATCAGAATGAGTCACATAGTTGGTCTTTGATCACTGTTTTTTAAAGGTTGGATGATTGTCACTGTTGTAGACGCAAACTTACAGTATGGATCATGTGTCCCTCTAATAGACGGTACCGTTCCTCTAAGTTTTGTTCTGCACCAAAGTATGTTACAATCTCACTATAGTAGCACATATTTTTCCATGTTAGTAGGTTTGTATAAAATTATTCAACTTAAGGTGAGCCAACACGTTTAAAACTTTAAATCCAGAGCCCAGATCAAAAACATCTGCTATCTGTCCAAATCTAGAATAATCATCTAAACGTATGTTAACTAGACTTTTCTGTGTGTTTCTAAATGAAAACCTGATGGTTTCAAAGCACTCACTATGTAAAAGCAGCAGTATAACAGGGAGGTTCAAGATACAACCATCTAAGAAATGTAACCATATCAATTCTCTCCACGTTGACTCAAGCTAGGTCGGGATTCCCTTTTTAATCCTGAATCTCAATAAAACAACAGTAAATAGTGCAGGACTGTTCAATGCTCTGGATCTGAATGCTCCACGCTCACTATTTATTTTTTTAAATGCCAAATATGATGCAGCTGATTTGCCAAAATAAAAACCTGATAAATATTAACATTTATTGTTTTTTATCCATTATGTTCAAATGAATAAACTTGAAGGATTAAAAGAAATTGATGTATATACATCTTTTCAAATAAATCATTCAAACCCAAAGGGATTGTGCTCCATATATCAAAATATTGGATATGTACCACAAGAAAACAAACAGGCTGAAGCACAAACGGTTTATTTAATTATGTATCTATTATTGTCATAAAATCCAAACAGAATGTGTAATAAACTTGAACAACAATAGTTACCTTTGAATGCTGTTCCTTAATGGTTTTTTCTGTCCTACAATGCCATGTTATTGTAATGCTGGTATTTGAAGTAACGTCTCTGAGGTCAGCACCGATTAACTGTTCTGTGTGTTTCTATTTTTAGGTTACAATTCATTCAGAAACAAGAACCTCACTATCCAAGACACCATTGGGATACAAGAATGAAAGAGAAAAACTATACTGGCTTTCCTAGGATATGAACGACAGCTGAATTCTGACCCTCAAATAAGAACACTTTGTACCACAAAATGTCATCCAGAGGTGGAGATTCCCCAAACATTAGTGCGGCCGTAATTCAAGACGTCCTCAATTCTCCCTATTCTACTTACTCCTCTACCCATTCAACCTCATCTTGCAGCATTGATGAGTCTTACAAATACATTTTCCTCCCTATTTGTTACTCTTTCACATTCATCTTCAGCATCACACTCAACTCTGTTATCCTCTATCGCTCCTTCCGGACCAAGCGCTGGAACACCTCTCTGATATACATGGTCAACCTGGCCTCTACGGACTTCATGTACGGTTTATCTCTGCCATTCCTCATAGCCAGTTATATCATGCAAGACCGTTGGATTTTTGGGGACTTCATGTGCCGCCTGGTCCGCTTTCTCTTCTACTTCAACCTCTACTGCTCCATCTTCTTCCTCACTTGCATCTCTGTGCACAGATACCTGGGGATTTGCCACCCAATGAAAGTGATCTCCCTGGAGACCAAGAAAACTGTCAAGTACACCTGTGTCCTGGTTTGGATTGTGGTATTTGCCCTGACCTGCCCAATCTTCCGGTTTGCTCAGACTGGTTGTGTGACAAGGTTAGCAGGACTTGGAAGCAACACAAGTGCAAGTGCTAACAAATCAGACTTTAACATATCATTGGTGAATAGTAATACCAGCTGTGATACCTTAGGTGTAGTCATTGAGCAATACCAGAACTGTTGGGATGATGCCATAGATAAGGAGTTTCCAGTTTATGTACCCTATGGAATTATCCTGCATTTGCTTGGCTTCTTTGTACCTTTTTCCATAATTGCATGGTGCTACTCACACGTGGTTCTGACTATATTTAGAACTCTCCATTCTCGACCCTCATCATGTCGAGGTCCAAGAGCTGGAGCCCAAGAAGACGTGGAAAGACGGGGTAGAATGAGCTCTGCAAAAGTTGGACATCGAAGTAATGGGTTATTGAGGGCCGTAGGAAGGGAGGATGGGTTTTCTGTTTTTCTTGGTGCTCATTCTCCTTATGCCAATCACAGGCGGAAATCTATCAGGACCATCATTGCCATCACCCTCCTCTTTGCTCTGTGTTTTTTCCCCTTCCATGTCACAAGAACCATCGTTCTAATTCTAAAAGTATCTAGGAGGGTCCCATGCCACACAATGACAACGGTGTCAATCTGCTACAAGATCACAAGGCCTTTGGCTTCATTTAATGCCTGGCTCAATGCTCTACTTTATTTTCTGACCAAAGACAAGATGGGAAATCACTGCTGCCAAGCGGCAAACACCACAAGTCAACAACGGGAGGGACTGCTTCTGCCTCTAAGAATCATGGACAGAGCAGAGGCTCTTGAAGAAGGAGCATAGAACCAGAGTCACAAAGAGGAGAATAAACCATGTCACAGCCCAATATACACAAACACAGCCAAAATCAAATATGTGGTGGAGAACAGATAGAGATAGAATTATCAGTCACAAACTGACACTTTGAACAGAAAGCTTGTCTGCAAAATGATGAAACTCTGTTAACTCTTCATACAGCAAGTTTGTTTTCATAAATTCTGAATAACATATGAAAGTCCTTTTGTGTTTTTGTGTTGATAAAGTGTACCAGTTTAGTTAACTGTTGTCCATTTATTTGTATATTGCCTTCCCCTCCACTTAAAGTCCTGTATACCTGATGCAGAAATTTTCTTTCTGACATTTAGCATTTTATGAAAATGTGTAAAAATTTTAAGGCGTGTATAAAATGCAGAACTAATTTGTTTCAAAGTGTCATTTTGATTCCTGAAACTTTCATGTCAACATGTTCACAAGGCAAACCAAATAGGCCCCGTATTTATTTGAAAATCACACAAATACAACAAAAGTTTTTTTGGAAAATAAAGCTTTGTTTTAAAACCCTGAAAGCTCAAAAGCATCACCTAGAAGAACAATGAAGACAGGATTTACTCGAGAGCCTTCATGAGAGTCTGAAGTGAGAAAGGTTTTTCTTATGCAGGGTAGCAAGAATTCATTTATTTCTCCGCAGCCCCAACCCATCTGAACTTATTTTCATCCATTCATTTGATATTTGTCAAACCTTTCAGGTCTGGACATGGTAAACGATGTATACTTATATAGCGCTTTTTGCTCATGGCCCAAGGTGCTGTACAGTCGCAGTCCCTTTCACACACACATAATCACACACTGATGGCAGTTCTGCTGCTGAGTTTTGGCTCCAACCTGTAACTACCAAAAGCAATGTGGGGTTCAGTGAGAAGAAAAAAGAAAATTACTCGTGCAAGTACAGTGAAGAAATATAATCTGTGTATTTTGGAAGTTTACATGAGCAGGCCAGTCTGCATACTGGAGTGCTCTACATCACTGGTGAACAAGCACCGCACGTCTGCTGCTCCATATCAACCTCCAGAAGACATGACCCTGTCGCCATCTGGGCCCACCTTGATTCAGTTCTGAAGATACTGAGAGAACGTCACACACAAGTTAGCATAACTTAATTTTTTCAGTGATGGGCCAGCAACACAGCATCGACAAAAAGGAAATTTCTTCTACCTCTCAACAGAACCCTACAAGTTTGGGTTCAAACAATTATCTTGGAATTTCTTTGAGGCTAGTCATGTCAAGGGTCTACCACATGGTGCGGATGGAGCCCTCATGAGGTCAGCAGACCGGATGTTCCAGAGAGTGATATTGAATCCAAGACTGAGGTACCTGAAATAGCTGCCCTAAAAGACTACTTGGAGATATGTCTCAGTGATATTGTTCTTGTTGTTTTATTTTCAAACCAATCATTCTCCCCTTCTAATTTTACAGCTGAATGTTTGACTTCAATGTGCACGTTGATGTTCAGAGGTTATTTAAAAAATCCCACATTAATGGCTAATTTTTGGTGTTTTGCTACATAAAGGAAGAGTGGATCAAAAGTAGTCTGTTCATCTGATAATTTCACCCTATGGGAAAGGTACCTCTGGTAGTAATTTTCTTTCATTAATTGCAAAATGAGGTAATTTAACAACCTTTTAAAAAATGTGTCCACCCTGTCGTGCTACTGTCCATCCTGTCAATTTCCTATTCAAAGAAAATGAAGAAAATATTTTCACAAGTTAACATAACTGTCTTTGTGATTCCTTTTTTAATACATATGGGCCAAGAATTATTGGTTGAAATGTGCACCACAAATCTTTTGTTCTTTAGTTAGAAAAGAAAGTGCAATACTTGCTGATTTTGTACAGTAACAAATTGTTTGCCCTTATTTCGTTACTATCTTAATACTTTTCTTATTAGCTAATACACTGTTTTGACAAAGGGACTAAGTAGCTTTCTGACAATATACATTTTATATCCATGATCTAATTGCATTGTTTTTAATCTACTCTGAAATTGTCCATGACAGGGTTGACATTTTTTGCTGTTTGTGCGTGCATTGTCTGCTAGCAGTTAATTTATAAAAAGTGTGGGAGCTTGACCACCATGCATCTCTAACAGCACAGCATCCACCTAACACAATATGAAGTTAAATGGAAAATCCCATATTTTTTGGTGGGATGTTGGGAAGTCTCAAAGGCACCTTATGGTGATATTGACCCAGAAAAATCGTTTCTTAGGCAGAACACACTTTGCTACTAACAATGTAACCAAACATTCACAGAGGCCCATCTTGAGATCTTGCTATTGTGATGTATATATATATATATGGTAAGGGCTGATGGAGGTTAGGAGATGGAATGAAAAAAAAATGAAATTGAATTATTGCAGGTAGAGAATGATTGGGGTGAGAACACACATGCCACCAAAGAGGAACCGGGTTTTTGGCCACAACAACAATTTATTAATGAGAAAACCTGGCTGGCCACTGAGATGTGGTTAAAAACTATTACAAGATATAGAACAGTTCCAAAAAAGTCCTAGGAAGGACAATGGATGGGCAGATGGATGGATGGATGGATGGATGGATGGATGGATGGATGGATGGATGGATGGATGGAAGGATCGATTGATGGATCAATGGATTTATTTCCAGTACATTGAGTTAAATGGGTTTCAAATCTCAGTGGTGCAGTGGAATAAATAATTAATTTGAGAATAAAATAACAGGATGTTTTTGGCTCTGTTTAATCCTGTTTGGTCACACCGAACAGGATTCGTGCATCAAATTCATGTTGAGGCTTGTCTTTCGGCGAGTTCGGTGCTCGTCCAAGAATGTCTTCAAAAGCTTGATACTGCAGGAGCTGGGTCTGAATGACAGCCGACTTCTGCTGTGTTCCCGTGTCTCTGTGATCCAGTTTGAAGGCTTGCCCTCCTGCATTAACCCAAGAGAGGAAAAAAATAAATACAAGAATAAAATTAAAGGACCTTTTTATTATTGTCTCACTGAAAATAAGAAAAATATATATGAAGAGACCTGAGCAGGCGACCTCCTGCTTGCCACATCTGCTTTCTGTTGGTCTGCGTGCCAGTCTGCCTTCTGGGGGTCGGTTTACAAAAGTTGGTAATTTCATGTTTTTAAAAAGACGCTTCCTACATACCACTACTAAATACGAGTCCCTCATTGGACACAGTTCAGTGTTCATTTTAGCAGCCAAGAAGTTCAACCGGTTAAACTCCAAGCGCAATCAATGATTGTCCATTCTGTACTTGGGTAGTGAACGTTCTGAACCCAGAAGCCCAAATTTTGGGTTGACCTGCGTTCACATAGACTTTTCATTGAAAGTAGCCGCTTATACACGAGTCGACGCAGCCGGGGTGAACCTAGCTTAAGAATGGTTGTTGTTTGGGTGATAGATGGCGCTTACATGAACGTCTGATGCTACGTACACACGGGTATGTCATGAACATTAAAGAACGCGCTGAACGCAGGTTCTTGAACCCACTTTTAGCATTTGGTATTCACTGGACTCTGGCTGCATGGTACTTATTGCATATGCGATACTTACAGTAGGAAGAGGCTCTGTGCCAAAAGACAAATCTGGCATATCTTGTTCCAGCGTTTTTCTTTCACAGCTCTATACTGATATATAAAAGACGAGGTGTTATGTAAATCTGGCCGGGCACAAACCATAATACTTCATTTCATTCATTCATAATCACTTTTCAAATGGTTGCCACTTCTGTGCTTTGAAAAAGACGCGAAGCATACACCACTATGAAATCTAAGTCCATGATAGGTTAAAGGTAAACTGGTTTAAATTTCCTCTTGCATTCAATGGCTGAAGGTTTTGTACGTGGACTTTAAAAACTTGCATCGCGACATGTGAATGCAAGAGTTTTGAACGCAGCATCCGGAATTTACCCATTTACATTGACTTTTCATTTGAAGGTTTTGCATTAAAGTGCATTTCTGAGTCCGGTGTGAAAATAGCATAAGAAGAAAAAATGGAAAAAGAACAATAATGTTTCAGGTTTTAATCCCAGCTGAACTTTTCTTTTTGATAAAATTCTTCTATGCAGGGGTACGTGTTACCTCAATTTAATTGGATGACAGCTGGGACATGTCTCTGAGAACCCAACAAGGTGCAAAAAGACCAGTTTATGACATACATTTTATTTTTTAAATCTTTGGCTTTGTAAAAAAAATAAAAAAGTTTTTATCAAATACAATTTCAGTTAAAGAAAAGAAAGATCACTTTGTAATCTACATTGTTAAAACAAATACTACCACGTCTAGACCTGCTAATTAGTGAGTTATATTAAGATAGAGATCTTGCAGGCCTGTTGCAGTCAGTGCATTGACAGCATGCATTTCCTAATGTCGTGCTGTCAGTTAAAACGATGGAAAAGGTCATAAACTCCTTTAAGAAGATAATTCAGACAGAGCGTAGAAAAATATGTTGGTTGTTCCAGTCAACTGGATCTAAACTCTAGAGCAAAAGCAAACAAAAATGGAAGGCTGTAAAAGGGAAACAGTTAGAATGAAGACATCAAAGACTCAGGAAAGTATAAAAAAACACCATTTAGTGCTTTGGGGAACATAGATAAGGCTAAAAGGTGCTATAAAAGTGTAGGATATTTATCATTTATGACCATTACAACTTTCCCATTAGCATTGTGCTTGTTAAACCTTCATATTCAGCAAAAAAAAGTAGTACACATGGAATGTTACAAGCCTTTTGTAAATTTAGCCGTAAACTCAAATGAACATACTCTAGATGTGTCTGGTTTAAGTATTCATCAGCTCTAGCTCGAGTGCAGAACCAACCATTTCATCAGGCTATTCAGCTTCTTTCACACAGGGAAATTCAGACTTCAGCAGAGATTGTATTCTTCAAGCCTGAGAGCTGAACACAGGATCCATCATCTCTGACGTTGATCACAGCACTCTGAACCATGAAAAAGGAGCCTGAAGGGGGCTGGACATGTTATCTGGAAGCTGTAACGACTTGCCAGTTGTAAAAGGAATTTAAGGACGTGAGTCACTTTGATTTGGTTTTTAAATAAAAATGATAAATGTGGAAAGCATAATCACAAATCTGCTGACAAACACCACAAACAAAAACCACTATCACTTTCTCTGCACTTTGGCCAAATGATAAACTGTTCTGTAGAATGGGGCTTGACCCAGAAGCAGGACAGGAACTCTAGTTGGAAGAAATAATATTCTTTTATTTAGTTCCAGTAGTGGCAGAGGGTCCTGGCTTGAAAGGCATGTGGCTTGGATGGAAGACGAAATGGATGAGCTGATGAAGTTGTGAAGATTGAAGAATGGAGCCTTGCTGGGTGTCTCGATGGATGACAGTTGGTGGCCAATGGTGGAGGTGAAGCTGGTGGCAATTCCTGAAGAGGCAAAAGACAGAGTTGATATGCGTGCAAGTAGACACGCTTGGCACTTGGCACAAAACTTGGCATGAGGCTTGGCTTGCGAGCTTAGCATGAGTCAGTACTCTACATCAGATAGCAGACAGACTGACACCAGCTGAAGGGTGAGGAATCCAGATAAAGGTTACAGACTGATGAGTTGATGGGTAGAAGGTGCAGAAATCATCCCCTCGTAGGTGTGGAAGGAGACCAGTATCCTAACAATAAACACTGTCAGATGCACAGTTTTTATTTTGAAAAACAAACAAACAAAAAAAAATCACCATAGATGTAACTTTATATCCTCCATCCCTTCATCTTCACATTTTCTTTGTCTAAAACCGTGAGTTGCACATTTAAATTTTACACAGGCTTTCAGAGTAAGGAATCACCAAAGGTGTTAGGTTTTTTGTGTGCAAGTGAATTGAATCTTGTAGGTGGCCCACAATTGTCCGTTTAAAACCGAACCGTATGTTACACTGTTGAACTAAATTGTGCGGAAAGTGAATTGTTGCATCCCTACTGCATACATTTGCACATGTTGTCATTGAAAATGTCAAACATGTGTATTGTTCAATTAAAGATATTGACAGTTTTTCTCAGTCGCTTTAGTACAATTCTCAGATCCGAATTGAAGTTTGCAAATACGTGTTTGCATTTCTCAAAACAATTTGTACAAACAGCAATACACTATGGATTTCTTGCAAAAGCCTGTAACCTGCTCAAAATCTTTAGTTCATCTCTCAAAACTAAGTCTTTATGTCATTGAACATGTCAGTGCCATCAGAATGTCAAGTCCTTGTGTCATTGTCTACGAACATGACAGTCAAATTACTTAGTCATGTTGTCAATATAACTGAGTACTTTAGAGGGAGGTTCTGATGTAAACTATGGCTAAGGTTTTGATGACAATTATTGTAAAATGTAAGTTACACCTTTTTTGTTTGATTGCAAGAGACTGGACAAGATTCACATTTACACTTTTATTGTTCATATTGTAATTTGTTGACAGACCATGTCATACCAACAAAGAAAAAACCCACTGCAAACAGTAACACAAAGGGGAAAAAAAGATAGGACAATATTCTGTCCAACAGTCCAGGCAGTGCAGTGGGAATTGGTGTGGTCTTCCTACACCTCTTGTCGTTCCTGTATGTTAGGCCACAAATTCTCATCCACATCACAGTGAATATCCTCTCTTGCAATGCAGCGAAATATGTTTGTCACATTATAACAACTTGGTCAACCATTTTGCAGTTAATGACTTATACGATGAACTAATGACTAGGTGTTTTGAGGAGTAAGACCATTGCACAGTGAACTATATAATACATTTTGATCAACATGACATAAACAATTGATAATGTAGCAAAGAGCAGAGAATTGTACATAATCATGTGCATGGATGTACCAAAGCAATTGCAACTTGTTCAAAGAAGTGAGAAACTGCTTATATGATGTGCACAAGTGACATCATGATGTGAAGATTGAACAAATAGTTTTGGGAATTTCATTCTGATCTGAGAATTGTACTAAAGCGACTGAGAAAAACTGTAATATTGTTTCATTACACCAGGCTTAGTATAAGCCGACTAAAGTGTTTTTCTTTATTGTTACTTGGCTGTTTTGTGATACATAATTTATATCTTAACTAAAACAATTTGATATATGAATTGAGATAGGGCTGAGTTGGCTGCGTCCGGGACTGGTGCACGGGATACCAGAGTTCGTTTCCCGGACGGCGTGATGAGCTCAGTCCAGCCTGGGTCCTTTGACAAGACCCTTCACACTACTTCCTGACTATATAGCCACAATGGGGCCTGGGTCTGGGTCCCCCCTGTGCCGGTCCCTTGCCCAAATAAAAAACAGAGTTGCGTCAGGAAGGGCTTCTGGCGTAAAACTCTCTGCCGAACCACCTGTACGAATCAGTAACAGCTAATTCGCTTTAGCAACCCTTGAGGGGAAATGCCGGAAGGTAAACAATGTATATCAAACTAAAACAGTACTACGATCCACAGATCTAAGTATGTACTGAATCGTGGTGAAAGATCATTGTTGTATCCTTAGAATCTAGTATCTTTATTTACGACTTTGTTTTTCCAACACATCTAGTTAAGATGCTTCAACACTTGACGAGGCTCCATTTCACTCCACAATCTTTGACTGAGGAGCAAAACAAATATCAGACATATAGATATATTTAGAGATATAGACATATAGAAATATCTATCTATCTATCTATCTATCTATCTATCTATCTATCTATCTATCTATCTATCTATCTTATTTGTAGGTTTTATTGCCACAAATAACAAAGATGGAAGGCTTTGTATTTCTGGTTTCTTTATGATGAGTAAATCGTGCAGCATTAGTCCAATTTTTTAACTTCTTCACCACTCTTTCTTAAAGCAAATGTTTTTCTTTACTTAGTGTATTTGCGCACCAGATCATAAGGCTCACAGTCTTTTCTAACCTTATATTTGTCGAATATAAGGTGCACCAAACTATAAGGCGCATTAAGCGAGAGAACAGTCAAAGATTGTCCGTCTTTAAGACTTAACTGCATTCACAGTAAGTCTAAAACAGACTAATACCATAAATGCTACTGTGACTAAGCAAACTCCTAACACATTTAAAAAACACACAAGTTTAACACTGCTAGACGTTAGCTACACTGGCATATTTCTAAGCTCAGTGGCTTTGTGGTGGGAGTGTCTGCCCTGTTACTAGAAGGTCGTGGGTTCAAACCCAGGCTGAGTTTAAAAATGGGACCAAACGCCTCCCTGCCTGATATTCAGCATTAAGGGGTTAAATTGGGGGTTTAAATCCACCAAATTCACTGAGTGTGGCCGTGTCTGTAGCTCACTACAGAGAAGGTGTGTGACAGATAGTGTGATTGGTGCCTGTGGCACCAAAAGGGACCAAATGGATTAGAAGATGGATGTATTAATGGTTTTTAATGGTGCCTTACAATGAGGAAAATAGTTATGAAAGTTCTCTAGATGTTTTCTATTTCTTCCATTATAATACTCTTTGGCCAGTCACTTTTACAATAACTTTTTTCTTAAATTGATTAGTTAGAGTATGTGCCATTCTTTAAAAAAATATTTCTTGTAATGAGTTATTAGTTTGGCTGTTTTTAAAATGCAGGATCATAATTGTGACTACTTTTCTCAAAGGAAAAACTCAGATTTCTGAAATCCATGCAGGGTTACAGCCCCCCCCCCTCTCGAAATTCAAAACTTAACCGCTCGCCCAATCTCCCGTCCTGCACCGCGGCCAAGCGCAGCTCCGACTCAAGTTGATTTTTTTTTCCAAAATTAAATAAAAATCACAGGAGCCGATCTGATACAAACTAAATGCATTGAAGGATTGCCAATGTTCTAGAGAACATTTTGCTTCGGACAGAAAATCGTTGCGAAGTTGTTTGGATTTTTTTATAATTTTTTTTGTGTGTGCGCGTGACGGCTGCGCGCGGAGCAGAGGAGGCGGCGGTTGGCGCCACATTCAAACCGTCAGCCGACGGAGAACGAGGGTCTAAACAGCGCAGTTCAGCTTCTTTCTTGAAGCGGTGCCGCCGCTTCGTGTCCGTTTAAACACTGCTGTTATTGTTGACCATCGTAGAAGGAAGGTAAGGAATACGGTTTTTAAAAAGTACCTTGTTAGTCGTTGTTTCAGGTTAAAATGTAGTGTTTGTGCAGACTTAATGGAGGAGGTGGGGTTTGTGAGTCTGCGTTCGTGGTAGCGTGTAACCTCCGTGGAAGCTTCTGCGGCTCTAAAGCAGGACCGCTGAGCCAAACCCTCACTCGAGTCCGTTTTGAATCCGAAAGCTCGGGCTCACGGCACGCGCGCACACAGTTTGACAGCTCAGCGCAGCGAGGAGTCGGACACTCCCACCGAGGACCCCCTCCCCCTCCCAAAGACACCAAGCTGCTTGCGTAGTTGGACGCCCATTGCCTCCAGCCCCCACCTCTTCCTTTTCCTCCTTCAGTCTTTCTGTCGTTGCAAACTGATCGTTTTTTCTTTTCTTCTCGTCATTTCAGGATATGACGTCAGCTCAGAAAGTTCTGCAGCTCATAACTCCCTGCACGTTGGCATTTAAAAAAAAGTTTCTTAAGAGATTGGAGAGCATTTTAGCATAACTGCATCAATTTACTTTTGATTTTTTGCCGCTAACTCCCACCATTTACCAGCTGTAAATAGACTTAATGTATTGGTTTTAGACAAAATATTAGTTAATGTTTGTCTTTTCTTTTTCAAAATATGACTGTTTTTGTGTGAAGCACTTTTAGTAGCAGGAGTTAGAAAAATGCAATAGAAATGAAGTTTGATTTGACTTGAGAAGCTAGTGGGAGAGAATGTAAACCAAGGGTTGATTTACTGGGACCAACTCCACGCCCACAACTCAGAGTCACATTTCTAATGAGCTTCTGCCAATGTGCAGAAATAATGTCTTGAAAAAATGACACAGGATTTTTTTCTTATTTTGGATATAAACTGCATATCAATATTTTGACATTGCTTGCAAAACCGCAATAGAAACACTTTTTTTGTATTAAATAAGTCACATGACCTACAACGGATGGCAATGTCCTTAAGGTAGGGAACTGGCTGCCTCGGGTGCTGCACAGCGGGCGCCACCAGAGGTCCCACAGCATCACAAAGCCTGTCAAAAGTTGAGTTTGTCATGTGGAATCGTTGGATTCACAGCTTCTCTGTATAATTCCCAACCATCATTTCCCAAAATGGCTTTATCCGTAGCCGCTCCCACATGCAAGGAGCTCTCTGTACCACGGCCTGAATTAGATGCTGACGTCTCCTTTGACAGATGATGATGAGCGCTGGCCCCGTGGCAGAAATTGGAATGAATCTGGTGTAAATGAAAGGTTGTGACCGAATTCCCACCCTAACCCCTAAGTACTAAAACACTATAATGCTCCACCTTTTTTTTTTTTTAAGCGGTGGATATGACGTCATTTTATGTCATCGATTTCACAAAATTAAAATCTAATTAATATGCGCCTTTTGCAACGATTATTAATAAGTCTGCTGTCTTCTGAACATAAAAACTTTGATGATTTATTAGAAAAATACATTTAAATACATTTTTTGGGCCAAAATATTTCTGATGCAATGCATTGTGGTCTATATTATTATATTAGCATCGATGCACACTGGTTGTTCGCAGGGTCTTCTGGGAATCTTCTAGGGCACTTGATTAGGGAATTGTAGATTTGGAGAGCACTACAAAATGAGGAACGCACTATGTAAGGGTTAGGGTGGGAATTCGGACACAGCCAAAGGATTGTTTACATCTGTCGCCATGTTTTTAGTGACTTATCGCGTGATTTTTTTTTAACTCGCATAATTATGATTTAATGGAAACAATGTGATTGCAAAATGGTGTTCTTTTGACATTTTCTAGAATTGCCATAGAGTTGCACATATGTGTGATAGAAATGCAGCTAGTGGGAGACATAATTATTGTTGATTTCAAGGAGGTAAATCCTCGTTTTCTGCACTATCATCAAAGCAGACAATGTGATCTCTTAGATTGTTTTTTTACATTTTGTTTCTCACAGTTGAAGGATTTCTATGATGAATGGAGCAAACCAAATTCATTTTTTTAAGTGAACTTGCAGAATCAGTTACTGATGAATACTTTTTTGACCACTTTATAATTTAGCCTTTTCATCAAAAATAAAGACTAAGTCCAGGATAGAGTAACATGGTAATGCAAATATAATCTTCCCTTTTAAAATGTTTATTCCAATTATCTGATATTTAGATAAATGTGGTCCCTTTTAGAGGACATGTGGCCTAAATGACTCGTTCCAAGAGCAGAGATCCAAACGTTTGGATGCAGTTCTGTTGTTCTCCCTGTTTTCCACAGATGTCTTAGTTGTTGCTAGAGGAGGGTTGTCTTCAGTTCAACCATGCAGGTCCGTCTTCATCTCCCTCCAGCCTCTGCGGAGAAGAACAGCAAAACTTTGAGCTGAACGTGGATCAGCGAGACCAATGCAGGCTCGCTCAGGTTCTCCTGTGTCAGAGTCTGAACTACGAAGATCTGCAGGTAAAGGTGCAGCGAAACGGTTCCATCCTGACTGCAGTCCTCTGAAAACATCTCCTGATTTTATGATAAATGTTTGTTTGACAGCTGGTTGAACCTTTTGTCAGAGAGAAGAGTCAAATTAAGACATTTTATGAACACATTTGTTCTTAGCATTGATGGATTTAAATGTTTTCTTTCATTTGATCTGGTTTCATATCGGATACATTTCTTTTTATTGTTAATTTAAAAAAAAAAAAATTTCATCTACTGACATTTTTGTTTTGCTGGTAAGAGCCCCCCACCACCACCACCCCAAAAAAAAGATCAATAAAAACCCACCCTAAAGAAAACCGTTATCACTGTTGGCCGTCAGTCACTCTTCAGACATTAGATTTTCTTTCAGTTGATCTAAATGTTTTGAAGGTCTTAGCTGTATTTCGTACCAGAGTTTAGTTTTGAGAGATGATCTGTGGATGACAACAAAAGAAGAATATCAATCCTTCTTTTCTGATTAAATATGACATGGCCTCCTATCTGATCATAACTGAAACAAAGGCTTTCCATGAGACTGGCTGCTTTCAAGTCTTTAGCCTTTTAGGAGTTATTTCACTGAAATGAGTCAGAATAATTGATGCACGCTGATCAGCAGGTCAAAGGACGGCTACCTTGGTGCTGTTGGGGATCAGTGAGGGTGTAGGAAATCAACAACCCCCCTGTGTTTGGTGGAATGTCTTTAAATGGGTTAAATAGTACGTCTCAGTCGTGCTGGTTCAAACACCTTCTTTATGACTGTGATTGACAGGGGGAGGAGCTTCTATACATTTTGGTGATTCAAAATGAGAGTTCAGATCCAAATTGTACACAGCTAATCATCACCATACTACCTGAAGGTCAGAACTTGAAGAATTCATTAGTTATCTTTATGTTTTCACTTATGAACTACAGAACCAACAAATGCCTACTGTTTCCTCGTATCCACGTGGTCGTTTACAATTTATGTTTTACATCAAACATGTCTGCACAAATGCATCATCACAATCGATTCAACCCAACTGCATTTCTTCTGGCTTTGTCAATCCGTCGTTCTTAAAGGAAGCAGCTGCTGAGGGTGACGGGCCCTGCATGTCCAGGGGGCGCTCTAGCAGCACATCATGTTTTGCAGGTGTGATCATTACAAATCATGAAGTGCTGCCTCTGTGAGCTCTGGAGCCTCCGGCCCATCGATTGCTCTGAGTGTCAGGCCTTTGTGCTGCTCGTGACCTGATTGGTTCTAGAGGAGACAATTCAACAAACGTCTCTACAGGCGACAAAAAACTTAAACTGCTTCACGTTGGACTGGATTGAGAGGAGGGCTACAGAGTAAACCTGTTGTAGAGAAAAATGTAAATGCAGAAAAAGGACAGTTTATTCTGTCCAACTGCATTGATTTGGATGTTTAAAAAAGTTTTCACCTGCAGCTATTAGTTTTTGTGCAATTCTGTTTAGTAAGCTTTTCTTTCTTTTTTTTTTTGTTTCCACGTGGGAAAGTGTTCATGTTGAACCGCTTCAGGATGTGGGGCTGAAGCAGCACGTCATTACTGGTACGACTTTCCTGGGCTGCCAGCATGACGCGTGCTGCTCCTGTCCGGCAGTCTTACCGCAACTCCTCCCTCCGATGGCCTCAGCCTCCGATGGCCTCAGCCTCCGATGGCCTCAGCCTCCGATGGCCTCAGCCTCCGATGGCCTCAGCCTCCGATGGCCTCAGCCTCCGATGGCCTCAGCCTCCGATCAACACTGCTGATGCCCGACGGCACCGTAGGAACCAAGCTTCGCATGTCGCATGCATCTCCTATTTGGTAATAAAGATGCTGTAGCTGAAAAACGGTTTCTCTCAGATGTATTTCTTGCAGGAGTGTGACGCCACACTTCCATCACCACTCCACCTGCAGCTGTCATTAGCTGATACACCCAGCAGTGCAGAGGCTGGGATTTTCTATACATCCATTCTATCAAACGGCCTTCTGCGTTTGCTCAGGCCAATCACCGGCCGTGCCATTCCTCTTAACTTCTTCTGAACTCTGCTGTGCTTCAGAAAAGCACCTCTGCAGAGGAAGGTCACTCCAAAACAGCAGGGGAGCAGAAAAAGCAACTACTTTTCCTCAACAAGGTTCATCATCCCAGCAGACTGTTTGGTAAAGGAACAACAATGTTCTCCACATGACTATACATTAACATTTTCTTAGGAAGTTTCTTCAAAAATGAATCACAAATAATCTTTTTCTACCCTGACTGCAGCACAGTTTACAAACATCTATCTATTTTTTTAGATTAGATTAGAATAGAAAGGAACTTTAGAACTAAATAAAAATCCAAAACACTTGCTGGACAATCAACCTGCGACAGGTTTTCAGGGATATTCTATCTGGTCAGACTGACCCGGCGGGGAAACGTCTGGCCTCTGCTCGTAAGTTTGATGGTTTTCCTGCTGGCTTACCGCCAGTCTGCAGCAGGACGAAGGAAACTCAACTCAGCCTTTGGCTTCACCAAATGTTTCTGAGCTCAACAGGGACACCTGCTGGCTTGAAGACGCCAGAACAGGTCACGACTGCAGCCCACCACCTCACTACTGAAGGAAAGTTTGGCTTATTTCACCTTCAGATAGAACTTAAAACGTCTGCAACACTTGTTCCATTCGTTTATAAGGAAGCAAACGTTTTTCTCCAACTCAAACCTATTTTAGGAACAGAATACACAAGAACACCTTGACATCTCTCCACAAATGCAGTTGGAAACCCACACCGTTGTCAGGCTTTCTTCCAGGCTAAGACTGGTTCCTGTTGGAACAGGAGTTTGATGCTTCAGCCAGGATCTTTACCAGCTATTTCTCTTTTATCCTGCAGTTGATTTGCACATTTGAGTAAAAGTGTGAATTGTTTATTGGAATGAAAAAGGAAGTTTTATTTCTGAAAATTTTCAACCAGCAAATTCCACTGTTTTTGTGGAATGACTAAAGATGTTTTGGTGTGTTTCAGGTGAAATGAACGATAAACCTCCACAACTGTTGTGTGTTTAGTGCAGAGCCAACGTACGGCTGTCTTCATGAACCTGCATTCCCATCTTTCCTGCAGCTTCAGATGAATTCCTTCCAAATAACATTTTTGGGAGACATCTTTAAAATATCTCATCATACTGAAGTTATGTTTTAGTGTCTTGTTAGTATTTGGAAAACTGGAACCCATTTTTGTTTATCTACAACTTCCTAACTTTGCGTTTATCTAAATAATCAGAAAAAAATCCACAGTGGATGAATGATGAACTTTTTGATGAAATTCTAAAGAATAAAACAACTTTTAGCAACAAACATACAAGCAAACAAGCTAACTCCCTTTCTTCTGGCCAAGTCTCCAAAGGCCATTCCTGCTCTTAAAGCCTATAAACGTTGCAGTTCCTAAAATGACCACCAGTGGTTGGTTTCAGAAAGGAGCCACCTCCCTGCTACTTAACGTTAAAAAAATAAACCATACAAAAAGCCTCCTTTAAGGAACATTGTTTTAGATGAATGGCTGAGTTATTTATAAGTCACAGGACGTCATCTCTCAGTCTTCTGTGTTTCCTCTGCATCGGAAATCTTTTAAAGAACAACTTTTGGTTAAGCGTCCTGAGGACAGACGTGGATAAATGGAGGGTAGAGTTAAATAAACTCAGCTGTCCTCTGATTGGAGGAGAACAGCCTGGGTTCATCTCTGCTCTTCCTCTTAATATGATGAAATCCTCAACAACGGAGAAGCTGGTGCTGCAGTTTCCCTCAGACGCCGAAGCGGACAACGTGCTGCGTTCAGGCGCCTCAGACAACTGCAGCACCTGATCCGTTTCACGTTAATCATTGGATATTTCCGGGCCGCGTGCGCTCACCTGACTGCACATGTGAAAGTCTCGCCGAAGCTCAGATCTTCTCGGTGCTCTAACGGAACTCAAATTCGCTCCACAATGCGCGTGCTCTACTGCGGACCCAAACTGGCCGCGTGCGGGATCGTTATGAGCACGTGGGGGGTGATCATGCTGGTGAGTTTCTCTTCTGGAGGGGTCTGTGAAGTCTTTAAACCACACGTTAAAACGGAGTTATTCCTGATGGACAGAGTGATTTCGGATCTCATCGGGTCTGTGGGTCAAGTCACGTGACAGACCCACTTTGGGCACGCGACACAACAGGATGAAGACTAAACCTCCCAGTCAACAGGGAAGTCTTTCATGTCCCAGGAATATGTGGACCAAAGACCAGATTTCTAGTGTCATCATGTAATTGTTTTTTTTTATTTTATAGGAACTTTTTGTTCTCTTTATTTCTCAATTTTGAGCATTTTTTTAGGTATTTCTTTTTCGTTACACATACCACAGTTAAAAATAAAAGAAAGCAACTGTAATTTATCGTGCTTTGATAAGTAATTACTTTTTATTGGGTATATTAAATTACTCTGCAAAAGTCATTGTGTAAATTTTAATGCCAAAGGGTTCCAGGGTTCATAGGATTTTAGGAACATGTGACACTCCAAGAAGTCTGGAGTTTCTTCTTTAGACAAAAGACAAGTTAAATCGATGATATGCTGCCAAAAACAATACTCTGTTCTTGTTTTACATTTTAATGTAAAAGGGAGAACATTTAGCAGATTTTTCCAAAAGAATCATTAAGTCGTTTTAATTATTATTCTCAAATTTGT
The DNA here is from genome assembly GCA_037389245.1 of Oryzias sinensis. NCBI lineage: Eukaryota > Metazoa > Chordata > Actinopteri > Beloniformes > Adrianichthyidae > Oryzias > Oryzias sinensis. Next base: position 12,158,966 of record CM074505.1, on the reverse strand, counting down.
TCTACACAAATATTTCAGATCAATATTTAATGTTTTCAGAAAAACAAACTAACAACACTTTATTTTTATTTTTAAGTTCAATGAGACTTTTGTGTAAAAATAAGAAAGGAATCTAAGCGAACTGGAGTGTTTGTAGTAATAAACCTTTAATTTTTTTTACCTTTTGCCACATTTTGTGTGAGTTGGACTTGCACCAGTTTTTGCTCCTGAGCTTAAATGCGCCTAAACAGAACCTTTTCCTTTGGAATTAAATCTGTCCATAACAATAGCAAATCGTCCAGGCCCTGATTCTTAAGTAGCTACAGTTTCCCAAAGCTCTGTTCAACCAGTCGGCAGAATATCTGTCCAAAGATTCTAATGAGAATCTTTGATTGACCTGAGTAAAGTTAATCTGACCTAAGGATGCATTCATTTAGAAAATGTCAACCTCCAATGATAAAAGGACAGTGTAGACAACTGGCAGCTTCATTATCCTTAAAACAGCTGAAATCTCAGTGGGAAAAACTCCAAGAATAAAAACGTAATAACTGGTGTAATATTTTAGTGTTTAAATGAGAAGAAAGTTCCTCTTGGTGAAAGAACCTAACTTTTTATCATTTAATTTGACATAAAACATATTTATCATAAAATAACTGCTGGGGCTTGTCATAAAATGAGTTGATTTGGTATTTTGGTTGTGTTCCGACGCTTTTATCTTTGACCTCATCCTAATGAATGTGTCTCCCTTTTCAGGCTTTGCTGGGCATCTTCTTCATCACTCACTCGGCTGGCCTGATAGAAGATCTTCCCCTGCAGAAAGAAGATCTGTTTCCAGAGTAAGACCTCCCCCTTCATGTCTGCGTGTTCACGCTGGGGGGGGGGGGGGGGCAGAATCCCTCAAAGAAATTGGTTCTTAAACTCATTCATGTCAGAGAATGATTCCAAAGTAGTCTGTTACTATAAAGACATCGTTGGTTTTCATGAATTACTCCTAATATTCAGGATGTATATGAGAGTTAAAGAGAATCCACCAAGCTGAATGCAAGTTTGACCTTTATTTAATCTGAATCTGACCTTGTTTAGGTTTTGTTGAGGTCAAATGCAATGGTAAAACATGAATAAATACTGATAATGTTCTTAAAACCAGACTGTAAAGATGTTTCTTCAATGTGAAGCCTTGTAACATGAGTCACTTTTGCTACCTGAACTTCTGGTATGCATCAAATTGGTTTAAAACTTGCAACTCAAACCCATAAATCAAGAGTACTATTATTCATTCATTCATCTTCTTAACCGTTTTATTCCCTTTCGGGGTCACGGGGTTGCCGGAGCCTATCCCGGCCACTTGGGTGTAGGCAAGGGATACCCTGGACTGGTCGCCAGTCTGTCGCAGGATAGAACGTCCACAATCACACACCCATTCACTCTCACACTCACACCTATGGACAATTTAGAGTTGCCAATTAACCTATGAAGCATGTTTTTGGACTGTGGGAGGAAGCCGGAGATCCCGGAGAAAACCCACACATGCACAGGGAGAACATGCAAACTCCACACAGAAAGGTCCCCCATTGATGTGTTTTTCATGTCCCCCACTTGAACCGGGGGCCTTCTTGCTGTGAGGCAAGAGCGCTAACCACTGCGCCACCGTGCAGCCATAAGAGTACTATTAGTCATAAAAATATTTAAAACTGTACAAACTTGTAAGAAAGTTAATTCATAATTAACAATGGAAGTTTGGTGATGGAGGTGACCTAAGAGCGGAAAGTTCCTTGTTCAGATGAACGTGATGGACGTTACGATGCAGTGGCGTGCGGTGAGGTTGATGGCTGGTGAGGCACCGACTCCTCTGCAGTCAGATTTACGATGAAAGAACTGAATATTTCAGGATTCATCCAGTTAATGAGGTAATCTCATCCTGCAGTCAGACATGAGGCGAAGCCTCACACAGAGTTTCCGCTCCGTATGTGATCACGCAACACTTAGAAACGGTGGGAAATGTGTTGAGTCAATGAAAATGTATCTTTAACACGGATCAGTGGAAAATAGTATTTACTTCATGTACTTTTTTCTATGTTATGATGATCATAAGGCCGAGCCTGACGTCACTGTCACGATGACGCTCATTGCCTTTTAAAGCCCTCGTCTCCTGCACTTCCATCATTGTTCTTGGATTCAGCTCCGTCTTTGTGGTGTCTCCGCAGCCCAAACCCCCCGCAGCGCGTCTACGATCTGTACAACCAGGTGGGCTACAACTGCTTCATCGCAGCCGCCGTCTACGGGGCGGTGGGAGCGCTGTCCTGCTGCCAGATGAGGCTCATCAAGAAAAAGGTGAAGCCTCCGCTCTGCCTGGAAGCCGGCTGACGTTCTTCCAGTTGAAGTGAACTTTGACCCCTTCTCTTGGTGGTTTCAGGAATATCTGGTTCAGTAGAGCCTCAACCGAGGAGACGCCTGCAGGCGGAGGAACTTCAGTTTTAATAACAGGAACTGAGGAAGTGGATGAAAGAGACTCTCACCTCTGATTATGGGAACATTAAAGTCTTTAAATAACAAGCTAACACCATAGAAAGAAAACTTGTGTTTGGATTTTTAGACATAAAAGAAATAAACCTTTTTCCGTAAACTCTAGTAAGTTTATTTTTTTATAGGGAGGAGCTCTAATTTGGAGTGATGGTTTTATATTTGGAGAGAATCTTTTACCATTTTGGTTTTTTCTACAGCCAGGTGACAAATCTCAGCGAATGGCTGCAGGCTGGAAACCGAACAAGAAACGTTTCAGAACAGAGATTTTCTGTCATTCTGCGTGAATCACAGATTACTGTTGACTCAGTTTCCGTCTTCCACGGAAGACACGAGTCAGAGTTGTGTGGTTGTCCCCAGAGACGGACCGCCCAGTACCACAGCTGCTAACAAACAGCGCTCCGATTTCCCTTTTCCCTGCAGGAAAGAGACGCCAACAGACCAAAAGCTGAACGATTCGCTAAAATGAAAACACCAACAGTAAATAGAGCTTTAATTAGATTTAATTAGTTGGAAAATTCAGACGTCAAGAATAAAATGGCAGCTACTTTTATGTGATACAAACAAAGTGTGCTGAAAGCTACACATTTAGATATACATCCCTATAATTTGAGTTAAAAAGCACCAGCATCCAGTTTCAACGTTCTGATTTCACAAGACCACAGTTTCCCATCGATGGTCTGTACCATCTCAAATACGACCAAAATCTGATCAGAAAAAGAGCAGAGGTGTTGTGTTACAAACACTGAAGTGTTACTATCACAATGCAGGCAGGAGCATGAGGACCAGGTAGAGTCCTGCTTTACCTGAGACGGAAGCGCTGATTCCTAAAACTCTTCAGAGGAGACAAAAAACGTTCATTCCTCTGTGTGACCCTTATGCTATCCTACGGGGTCAAGATGACCATGACGTGTTCTTTCTACCATGACAAAGGTGGAGAAGATTTCATGTAATCCATGGACACCAGTGAAGATCATTGAAGAAAAAAGGTTCAGAGCACTGTCTAGTGGGTCTAGATGACCCAACTCTCAATGTTAAAGTGCCTAGGATAGCACAAGGGTTACAAAAAAAATAAAGACCCATGAAAATTGTATTAACATGTTTTTGTGACAATTGTTGTGAGACGGCAGCAAATAAAAAAAATAGTTCTGTTGGAAAAAAATGTATTTGTGATATAGAAAATACGCTGGGCGGACCTCAACCTCCCTTCTCTGCTCCATTCTGATGGATCCACCTGCAGACAAACAGATCCATGAACGTCTTTGTTTTCCCCGTCTGAGCTGGAATCTGGGTCTAAACTGGACGGCTGGATAGCTGCAAGATTGCTCGGCATTTTTGTTGCCCCAGTAATGTTAGGTTGTAATTATGAGGGGCTGTAAGCCAGTGGGAGAGCATGTAAATGGAGAGCTCTCAGTCTTAGGATGATGGGAAGCAGGGACAGGGTTGCTCCATGATAATGGTTCTGTCCATATCTCAGAGGTGAAATTCTAATGAAAAATAATTATAAATAATTATAATTTTGGCTAAAAATGCCATAATGGTTATGAAAAACTCCACTGGGTGTGCTTTGAACCGTCATTTTATGACAGGCCTTTAAAGAGTTTCAAAGTCTGTCTGAGCTTTGCAGAGAAAACAGACTGTAGAGCCTCTCAGTCAAACATTTACCAACACTGCAGCACATTATTGCAAACATTTCAAATCCAATAAAAGTATAAAAGCCAATAGAAATATATGAACTTTTAAAAAGTCCTGACTTTTTAAAATCTGCCACAGAATTATGTTTTGTTTTCATAACTGATCCAGAATTTGCCATGTACCACCACCAAAAAACACATTCAACAATTTAAAAACAATGTAAAAAATATACAATGTATTTCAGAGGCACACAACATTACAGAAAAAAAAAACATTTAGTTTTCTTAATACAGTTTTTTTGGTAGACTTATCTTCATAAATGTTTCTTTAGGTTTTTTTTCTTTTTTCTGAAATAAACGTTTTCTCCATATAAAGTGAAGGGACAGACTGCAGTTCATCAAAAGGCCCAGCAGGGGGCCTTAGACGAATTACACTAAATGGTGATGCTGTTTTCAATGCGGCTGGGCAGGAGGAAAAGGTACTGCAGATCCAGTCCTGCGTTCTGGTCCAGGATTTGCTCCTCGATCTTCTTCAGCTCCTTTCTGAAGCTGTCAATCATCTCCAAAGCCCGCCTCTCCGTGAAGTGCTGCTCCGGGTACTGACCCAAAAGAATCTGCAAAAAAAAACCAAGAAGCTGCTAGACAAGGGAACTTTTTGGGTTTGTAACATTTTCATCTTGTCGAATAAAGGATTGGAAAAGTGTTTTGAGTGAGACAAGCCAAACACTCACAGCGTCTGGTTGAGCTCGACCCAGATGCCATGTGATGGCCATTTGCACACAGGACTGGCTGACGTCGGGAAGGGTGGCCATGATCATCTCCATGGTGACGGAATCTTTGTCTGTGGGTGGCGGGAGTCTCATGGTGCAGGGCGTGTTGGGCACCCAGGCACACCAGTCAAACTGCACAAGAAGAGAAGAGTCAGAGCTCGGTCTCGGAGGTTCGATACCAGTCGGAGGGCCTGGTAAAGGCGGAGCACCTGTCCATTGTTGGTTGCGGCGTGCTGAGCTGTGGGGGTGAAGATGACCACTGCCAGGAGAGTGGAGAGCTCCTCTCTGCTGCTGAGCTTACTCTTCAGGCCTGGAAGAGCAAAACGATGGATGTGAGCAGAGAGATCTGCTTCCTGAGAAGCTTTGGGTCCAAGTTCCTAAAAGTTTTGTCACATTTCTAAAAAAATATCTTTGTGCCTCCTGCCTTATTTGAGTAACCATCAAAACAATAAATGTGAAACTGTGGTTTGGCCTGGTCGACAGCTGTGAAGCAGAAACTGACCGAAGTTGGGCAGCTGCGTGAAGCCCTCCTGCGTGACGTCTCTGATCCAGGCTTGCAGCTCCGCGTCCTGCTGCACATCCTGGTCTGTTGGATAGTACAGGCCCACCATTCCTGTGACAAAACTGAGCCACGCAGACACACAGTCACTACAGCGTCTCTGCACACTCCTCCGCTTACAGGGAACTTCCAACGCAACACTGACACCATCTAAAAACTTTAGACGTCTGTCCACATTTTGTATCCACAGTTGTGGTCATATGACTTACAGCCGGAGATCAGGAGATTATCATTATTCGTTTGTCTATTTACCTCCAAGGCATCATAGTCGGATAGCTCTTCTCTTGCATATGCCGTCTTGTGCAAACAACACTCATCTGGACCAGGAGGTGATGTTGCATCCATAAAACAGCTCAGACAACAACCCAACTCAGCAGAACTCCTAAACCCTCATCTGACCCACTGCCAAATCTACTTGACTTTCAATGTTGTAATTATTTACTTTAGTAATTTTAGTACAAAGAACTTGTTGTTTTACACCAGTATATCTATCTATATCTATATCTATATCTATATCTATATCTATATCTATATCTATCTATATCTATCTCTCTATCTCTCTATCTCTCTATCTCTCTCTCTATCTATCTATCTATATATATATATATATTTTACAGTTTTTTAAACTAATATCTGAGAGGCCATTCGTATGTTGGACAAAGGTCTGGTCCTCTTTGGTAGCATCACATGTGCTCACACCCAGCCATCCTCTTAGCTCATAATAATAATAATCATCAAATATTTCCTTTTCCATCCATAGCCAAATCTCCAGTCCTTACAGTAGGTGAGAGGCTACCATGCAGGAATCCAGGGTTAGATTCCCGGAGCAAACTGAGCAACGGCACTGGGGGCAATTACCACATCAGTGGTGAGCAATTAACATCACTCAGTGAGGGCCCTTAGGCAAGACCCTTAACGCTAATGCCTCCCGAGTGCGGTTCAGCTGCAGCTCACCACTCCCCCAGGGGATGGGTCAAATGTAGAGAAGAATTTCCCCATTGTGGGATGAATAAAGTATCAATTATTATTATTAGTAGTAGTAGTATTGACTACAATTAATAGATATATTGAATGCAAATTGTGACACAAATTCTGGCCGTGGTTTTATACTGTTGATTAGCTGATGAACAGTCCTTTTTATTGAAAAAGTTATTTTTTTTAAATTGAAAGCTAAAAGTATTTTCTTTTTGCATTTTGAAGCTCTGTCTAGGACCTAGCTAAGGACCAGCCATAAAAAATGCCAATTCTTGCATTTTCTGAACTGGTCTTAAGGTTTTGATCAGGAGTGCTTCTTCAAAGCAGCAGCTCTGCACTGCAGACACTGATCATGTTAGCTTTAAATCTTCGTCCAAGCCTGTTTGAAACCAGCTCAGGTTCATCGGGACAGAATCCCTCCAGGATGCTCATGGCGTTCAGACAGATCACTCTACCTGTGGATGGCATCCCACAGCATCAGGCTGTGATCTCTGTAGAAGTAGTTGGGGATCTGCGTCACTCCTCTGTCAATGAAGTCAAATCGGGGCTGAAGAGATCGGTAGGTCAACACCTTGTATTCTCTCTGGGCCAGAACCAACAAGCCTTCTCCACCTGTGGACACCACCTGCACAGACAGGACCATCATCATCCTCACTCAGTCTTAAGCTGTCATCATCATAAGCTATCATCTCCAGAGCGGGTGATTACAGACGCCTCATCTTCTGAAAACACTTTCTTTCTCTGTATCAATGCTGTTTAAAAAATGTTTTGGGCAGTTTTTTGGGGGGTACATTTTTTTTTAAGGAAAAACAAGATTCCGAGGAAAAGGCCAGGATAGTCAGCTGGACAGGAAATGGTGAAAAACATGAACATTTCATTTAGTTGGGTTTAATTTCTCTCTACATCCTGGGGAATCGATCAAAATACCTGGAAACATCAGATAAACAACGGTTGCTTGTTTGGAAGCCGTGGGGACCAAAATGAGGTCTGAATAGGCCTGGGCTGCTCATTCCTGATCCTAGAGATCTACCACCTGTTTGACTGTTTCCCAGATCTCCAAGGACTGCTAGTCACTGCTAGTCACTGATTGGCTCAATCAGATGTCTCCATGAGCAAGCAGTTCAGGGAGAGCTGGAAAACAGGCAGGCTGGTAGATTTCGAGGACCAGGGGTTTAAAAAGAAGAGGACATCAAGAAAGATTAAAACACATGAAAAATGACTCCTGACTCCTCTGAATCAGGTGCCTTCACGCCCCCAACGTATCAAGTTCCCAGTCAAGACGCTGGGAACTGTCCTTGCAGCTCCACACCGGCATGCAAAAAAACTGGCAAACCTGCATGGGGACACAGGTGGCCTGTGCCGATTTCTGAGACTACTCTGTGAGTCCGTAGAGCTAAAATGTTCATGCACATTTTTTCTATGGGAACGCTGCGGGCAACAGGTCTCACTGAACACTCTTAAAAAAAAAATGAAGTGTTCAAATCCTGTGCAAGGAGCCCATAAGTGAAGTTCACATGTTTAGTGTGTGCTTCTAGCGCACCAGTTGCATGTTCTGTGTGTGCAGCCTGACTGTTAGATACTAGAATGAGTGTAGTTTGTGTGAACAATCTACAGGCACTTATGTATTACCTGCACATACTGTGCGTGCAGCATTGTGCACGGTCAGAGTGTGGCGTGAGGACATCTTAAGTGTGTGTAACTTACATTATGTTTACAAATACTTCATGACAGACTTACCACACGCTCCACAATGTTACGCTCTATTTTCACTGCCTTCTTTGAGGTGGCCGTAGGAGCCTCAAGTGAACTCCAAGATGCACCTGCGCACCATTAACCCTTGTTCTATCCTATGGGGTCAAGATGACCATTGACGTGTTCTCCCTACCTACAGATATGCGTTCAGACCTGCCAAACGGAGCGCAATATCCAAAGAAACCCATACAGCTGCTGCTACAAATCCACCATCAGGTTTTGATTTCGAAGAGATCAAACTAAAGACAAGTCCAGAGCAGTTCTCAGTTCACCCCTTCACCAGTTTGCTGACGACAAGACGCTTCACCACATGCCTGTTTGAGTCAAGGAGTTTATAATATGCTAACCAAAATGCATTGCTGCTGTTGGATATTTGCGTTTCTATGCAGACGACTTAACAGGTTTGTGTTTAAATTTAAGCATTTGTTGTAGGTGGAACTCGTTGAAAAGGAATTAACTTCTGTTTTTTTCAATCACCCATATGAAGTCAGTGAAATAACATTTTTATTACCACCTTAAAGAAATCCATGTTACCCGTTTGAAGATGCCAGTCTCAGAGAGGAGCTGAGTGCGCCCCCTGCAGTTGATCTCTAAAGTGTAGCGCTGATGAGGAGCCAGGAGCTGCAGCAGGAACAGACAGAAAAACTCCTCAAAAACATCTTTATTTCAGTAGCATCACTGCAAGACTAAATGTTTCTTCTCTTGACATCCCTGGCCAAAGATTCCGACTTTGATTCTTTACAATGTGCTGAAAAATGTGTTTAAATGTAAGCTCCAGAACTCCAAATTCTCACCTTGTAAATGGGGTGCACAGCCGGTAGCTGTCTCAGAGTCGCCACACAGAACACCTCGACCACCAGGTGAGTCCTCAGCAGGTGAGAAAGCAGCTGGAAAACCTGGAACTCAGCGTGACGCACCCACATCTTAGCCAGCAGCCACGCCAGGGGCGGGTCTGAGGGCAGGAAGATGGGCGTGTCCAAACCTGGAGTCTGCTCCAGCTGCAGAGGAGAGGGAACTGTTTGATAAAAGCCTTTTTGCTTTTCTGTATTTCATGTGTTGAAAGACCCACAACAATGATAATGTTGTTTTTAACATGTTTGTGTGGTATCTTTCTGATGATCGGAGCTATATTTATAGAAAATTAACATTAAAACAGCATCTCTGAGTACTTCTTTATTCAATCGTTCTGTTAATTGGGAGCCAAAAAAAAAATACTACGAGCAAAAGAGCTCATTTATATTTGGAAAATGTGCCACAATCTCCCTACTCTGAGTTCCCAGCTACAAAGAGGGGAAGAGGGGTGGGGTTGCTTCACTCCAACTGTTCTGCCCAGAACTCAGAGGCAGATTTCTAATCACTGCCTATGTCCTAAAAACAGCACAAACATGATCAAGAGACCACTGGGAACGCTCTGAAAATAGATCAAAGATGATTAAAGTGGGTCTTTCACAGTAACGGTGGAGAGTGAGGTACCTGTATGGCTATAGGTATGAGTCCATCATCAGGGTGTTGGTACAGGAGGCAGAGCGGAGCAGCGATGAACTGGGGTTTACCCTTGATGGTGTTGGTGGGGATTCCCTCCATGATGGCGTAGTCCAACAGGTAGATGTTTCCGGCCTGGATGAGACGGGACACCTGTTACGTCTTGTTTTGTCGCTGCGGTTGCTGAGTTGACCTTGAAATGATCTGCACCTTAAGCTCTTTGTTTAGGGTGGTCCCATCTGCCATGGAGCTTTGCACCATGCCTGTAGTTACCGGGAAGTTGTCGGGCAGCTTTTGGCACCTCTGTATCATCCGTGGGTTGGAGCCGTTCAGGCACTGGTAACCAAACAGCCAGTCCTCCTTCCAGTGATCCATGCAGTACTCTTGAGTCACACAAACACACTTTGTAAACACAAAGTCGAGGCGCTTTGCTGGACTTGTCTTGGTTCAGAGACCACAGAGCGGCGTCACGTCAGATGCAAGAGGAAAAAAGCTGCCAAGAAGCCTTTTAGCAAAAGCTAGATAGCAGTTGAGTAAACGAATGAACCCTGTCTGACTTTGACAGCTGGAGTAACTCCGTTTAATTCAGATCTTTGTCAGAAAGTAGGACGAGATGAGTAAGTGTAGTGCAAAAGTGCCAAAAGAGCAATTTGTGTTACTCACACTTATGAGGCCAGAACAGTCTCATCGTTCACAAATGCACACACTCTGATTCACAACTGTAATTTCATGCAAACGTGCAATATAAATTTGGAATTGCACATGTTGTGTTTCACAAACTCACACCACGTGTTTTCCACATGCACAATAAGTGTTTCTCACAAAAGTGCAATGCTGTGTTTCACAAAAACACAATAAATGCTTCACAAACACATTTTTTAGGAACACTTGTAATCTGAAGTCACAGATCATGCTAATTGCAGAATGTGCATTTACTAACCCCTCTATTGTGAATCTCCCCACATTGGTGAGAGAAATCCCTGCAGTGAATTTTGAGACTCTCCTGAGACAGCAGGTCAACAAATGTCATCATTGGCTAATGAATCTGTCAATCAAACTCATCAAAAAAGCAGGGTTGTTTGCTTTCAGCCAATCGACTTTCTCGGAACTTCCATTCGATAGGCCAATTTTTTTAAGTAGTCTACACTAAAAGCGAGGCAGTACGCTTGAGGTTTACTCCTTATCTTCTATCTTTATTTTGTAAACTTTAATTGACCACTGAGGTGAAGGACAGTCTGGCTGAAGGGAAACATGAAAAGTGAGACTGAAGGAGAAACCATCATTGTCTAAAGTGAGGTATAGTTTTGTCTTTGTCAGGATTCAGGCCTTCCTGTTTCATGGCTGAGCCTCACAGAGGGACGTCCCGCCCGCTCACCTGCTATGGGGCTTCGCAGCTTCCAGAAGATCCGTTTGAAATCCTCCAGGTCGTTCCAGGATTTCCCAAACCTGATGGTGAACTTCTTCAGGGACAACTCCAGCAAACTGAAGACAAAGAGTCACGTCACCCTTTCGAGTCTGCTGTTGTAAACGGTAAACTCAGTTTTAGCTGGTGATATTTAAAGGATATGAAGACCAAACAAGTGAAAAATAACGTTCATAAATAACAACTAGTTTCATTAAAATCATCATTTAAACAGTGATTCGACTGAAAATTTTTCATTAGACAAAAATAAAGATTGGTTAAGTCAAAACTGTTGACACCAGCGTTTCATGTTAACTTTCAGCGTCGATACATTCTGCTGTTTTTCTTGTTTATTAGACACAAAAATCCAAACATGAGCCAGATTTAGACATGGAGTGACACAGCTTGATACATACAGGTTCTTTTAGACTATCCAGTTATTTTCATTGTTTTTTCTTTCGAAACATTTGTTTGATGTCCAAATTAAACCGGACCGCTTCTAAACTGTGCTCTTGGTTTGTTTACATGTGTGTGTGTTCAAGCAGATATGTGTGTGTGTGTGTCTGCGTGTGTGTGTGCATAGACCTACGCATAGTGCAGAGAATGCTCAAAATCGCTCCTCTTCTCATTCTCAAATCGGGCGTCTTGCGGCAAATCAGCTTCCGTTTTGGCATCGATGCATCTGGGAATCCCCGCAGCCCAAGTGATCCACCTGACGCACAACACACACAACGTGACACTCACGCACACACACAGTGACCAGAGCCCACATGCACTTGCTGAACCTGTAGGTCTCCCGTCGCTCCTGCAGTTCCTTCTTCCTGTGTTCCAGCAGCTTTGGAGAGGTGTCGTCCATCACTGTTGTTGCTATGGAGACAGCGTGGGGCAGACCCATCATGGCATAGGACACATGAAACATATTCAGTGATACAACTGAATCACAGATGAGTTCAGATAAACAAAGATTGCAGAATGGAACACAATAAATAGAACATTTACATTTAAGGCTAACTCATAATTAATGAGTAAAAATGACAGTCAATGGGAAAGTTTTTCCCGGAAATTCTCCTGGAAAGTTTTTGGACATTATTTTAAAAATGAGCAGACTTCTTGCAAAAGATGTCAGGAATTTGTTCTACATTTTCAAAAGGAACCATGCTGGACTTTTGCTACAGGGAATTTAAAAGAACTCCAGCATAATCTGGGTGGAGTGTGGGCCTGTTTTTTGCATGCAGGTCACTACAAGGATCATCCTTCACCTTCGCAGAGGTCAGCATCTCTTTTTTTTGCCTTTATCTAGGATCATCAAGAACTCATCAGAGAGCTCAAGGGACTCAAATTCAAAGATTTGAAGATAATGTTGGTGCAAAGAATGCACAAAAGCTTTAAATGACCTTATTTACTTTATCCAGATTTTGACATGATTTCAAAAATTCTACTTGAGGCTCAAAAGTGAAAAACAAAACATTTCAATGTAACTGAAAGTATGTCATGGTTCTTCTGTACTCATAGGGCTCAATGTTTTTGGAAGTTTTGAAGCTTGTTCCAATTTTTAATGAGCTTTGTGCACAGTTTAAATTTTCAAAAGCATGTGGTTTAAAGTCCCACTCTGATTATCTTTTGATCTATTTTCAAAGCATTCTTATTGATCTTTTCATTTTATGAAGTCATTTTAAGGCAAAAAAAACAAAACAACCCGCATCGTTTTCTAGAGCAGTGTTTTTCCACCTTTTTTGGGCCAAGGCACACTTTAACCTTGACAACAATCTCGCGGGACACCAGCATCCAAAAAAAAAAAAAAAAAAGGAGAAACTCATAGTCTGTATTGATCTACAGCCCCTCCACAATCTCACATTCATTTTTGTGATAATTGTGGCAGAAAAAGATGGAAGCTGCAGCTGTTTTTATAAAAGATATAATAAAAGTTAAATTAGAAGATTTAAAAACTGTTTGTGTGTTCATTGTGGTTTCAAGATGTCAAAGGAAGACTCATTGTGCGCTGAGATGCTGTCACTTTAACCCAGTGCTTCTCAATTATTTTTTGCCAGGCCCCCCCTAGGAAAAAGAAAATGAAAAACCATCAGGACACATGTCCCATAATGCATTGTTTTGTAGTAATCGGGGCAGCTTTCAGTCAGTGCAGTACTAAATTTCCAGCTGCGTTTGCTCAGGTTTGCGCCTTGCTCCGCCCCTTTCCTCGTGATATTTTTGTGATGATTGACAGGTGATGTTTGTGCAAAAACAAAAACATACGTCACACACCAGGTGATCTGCGCAGCGTTTTGTCCACCTGGGTCAGGGGTCGGCAACCCATCGTTTCGGAGCCACATGTGGCTCTTTCATCCATCTGTTGTGGCTCCCTGTGACTTTGGAAAATAATGAGTATTTTATAATAATTACATTTTATTTTAGTTTGTTCATTTTTCATGGCATTTCAAAGGCGCTGCTGGCTCCGCACGAAGCGCGAGCCACGTAAAAGACAGCTTCGTAATGAGTTCGTATTTATCGGGCGAGACCTGCAGAGCTGATAGCAGGGAGAGGCACGCGGGGCGGCTTCAATAAACACTCCGATCTTCTGCCGGGAACTTGACGTGCTGCGGGGCAGAGACCAACTCGCTGATGACAGACTGAGAGTTTGCGCCAGTGTTGTCAGATAGAGTCACAGTTTTCCAGCCCAAAAGTCATCTGAAAACCGCCAGACCCAGCCAAAAACCGCCCAACACAAGTTTTGATTATGTTTTTTTCCCGTACTGGACTGATAAAATGAAAATTTTTTCTAAATAAAAGATAGTTCAGACTAATAATAAAATGTGTAGAATATTGAATATTTCTTCAGCGGGCCGCCTTCTTCCATTCATTTGCTTAACCCGCTCTATCCCCGCTATAACCTGCGTCCGGCTCTTTCATCCTTGTGCTGCGCAGGAGCGCCCCGACTATCGTATTTTGCGCTCTCTGTGTCGGACACACCGGGAGCGCGGGGGAAACAAATCTCAGCTGCAGAGGATGTGAACAGGTGAACAGGTAGAGAGGAAAAGCAGGTAGAGAGGCGGAGGAGGGGCTTTGGCTTCAAACTCTGTCAGAGATGCAAACACGGGCGTCAGATTCAGACGCAGCTTTCCCTGCGGGAGTTGAAGCAGAGACTTTCCCTGGAATGATTTTATGAACTCAAACATGGAAACATGATTACCAAGTAGAACTCTTCAAAATAATAAACCTGATCTCTCCACATTCTCAGTGTCTACCATGCATTGACAAACACATCGCTCCATGCAGCAATCAGACCACAACCAGTAGCTCCTCCCACACGCGGCCGCGTTATCATCCTTTAAAGAACATAATGTGCATTTGCAGCGACGTATGCTTCAGACGATGTCCGATTGGCCAATCTACATGTCAATCAAGTCCTGTACTTCTCAGTGAGGATTTTGATTGGCTGGTGGATTTTTAAGAAGTACTTTTTTTTTTTAATCTTTTCTGGCCCGCGATCTACACTCATGTCATTGAAGATCGACGTAATGATCACCTTTGAATAATATATACATGCATAATATATATAATGATGTCAAAACG